>MU155165.1:0-209585 GCA_015484465.1 Pholiota conissans
CGCCGGAATGGAGCGTCGCGAGTAGGGTTGCAGTGGACATGGCGGGTGGCAGCGTGGTTTCGTGTGGGTAAAATGGCAGTGGTTCGAATCGGGGGAGGATTCTGTGAGCAGGAGCGGCGGCGTTTGAGCTTTTGTGGGGAAACAGGGGGGAAACGGTGGGCGTCAATCAGGTCGAGGGAATAAGCGAGCGCCCAAGGGCTTGCGTCATCCTGGTCTGGTCATCTCACGTGCGCGTGGGACTCGCAGCTTCGGTGTAAATCGGTGGGGTCGGTTTCGGTCGGTGCTATTCGGTGCTCTGGGCCCGGGTGGCCCGGGCCGGGACTTCCCTGGGAATGGCGAAGCTCCCTTGAACGCGTTCTCGAGCCCCACGTGACCGAGCAACTTCTTCGGCCCGCTGAGCCCCGTTGCAGCTCTCCCTTGGACTGGATCACCAGACCTCCTCTGAAGGTCCACGGAGCAGCGACAGCGCTTGTTCCATGCTCCTCACGGCCTCAGGCAACGTGATAATTTTATACCCCACTTACAGCTTTCGACAGTATTTGCCAATTAGGAAAGTACCGGGAATCTTAGCGCATTCATTATCATCAAATGGCCGGAATATTAAGGCTGCTGACGCCCATTAACTCTGTCTTTCGTTCTTCCCCACTACGTCTTGCTTTCGTCTTCCCTCTAATTGTACAGCATGCCTTCGGTTGACCCTTTGAAAAGGCGGAAGATTGTGGTCATGGGCTCCCGTTCCGTAGGTAGGCCATCGTTCTCTGCCTACGTCATGCTATTGGCTGATATAAAGCATCGCAGGAAAATCGTCTATAGTCAAGCAGTTCATTGAGAACCACTTCATTGACGCGTATCACCCCACTATCGAATTGGAGTTCTCGAAGGTTGTTAATTTTCGAGGAACTGACTTCGAATGCCAAATCATCGATACTGCAGGCCAGGTAATGTCGCAAGCGTTGAGCACTGGATGCATCAATCTAATCGATATCTACAGGACGAGTACACCCTCATCAATTCCAAGTATGTCATCGGGGTACATGGATATGTCCTTGTATACTCCGTAACGTCTCGGAACTCGTTCGATATGGTGCAGAATGTATACAACAAGATCCTTGACTTCGGTGGAAAGCCAGAAGTTCCGTGTGTCATTGTCGGAGCAAAAACTGATCTCGAATCAAGGTCAGTCGACGATTCTCATCCTCCGTTCCGGTTGATCTTTAATTAGTGCATTCATCCTAAATGTATGCCGTACAGCTCTCCCAGTCGTCAAATTGAACAAACGGAAGGTGAACGACTAGCTAAACAAAACCATGCAGCTTGGGTCGAAACGAGCGCTAAAGACAATGTCAATATCAGTAAGATGATTTCCTTGTCACGTAGTTTCATCCGTGATTGACGCATTCTGCTAGGCCAGGTATTTGAGTTATGTATCGCAGAGATTGAAAAGCGGTCGGATCGGAATTTGAAGCCTGCAGTAAAACCCGCTCAGGATAGTGGATGTCAACTAATGTAATCTTAGGTGCTAGTGAATTTTTCTTTGGGGTGCATATTTCAAATAATTAGGTCGGTTGTATTACTTTCGTGGTTGATGTGTTGCTTTTTTTTATTACCATGCTCCGCTCTGTAATTTAAACATATACTTTCTATCTCATATCAGATACAACAACGTCCATACCACTTATGGCGCGTATCTATGTCACACAGTATGCAGACTCACTTATGTTCCTCATACTTGGCAGCAGGTACGACAGAATCGCTTTGTATTGGACCTTTTGTGTCATACACACTCGAACATAATTGAAATACATATTTCTTTACGCAGTTCCATCCCCCAAGAAGCGCAACTTGACCTCTCTGCCCTTCAAACCCCCCGCTTTGACGACTTGAGGATCTCCTGGGACAAGATCGATAGCCTGATCTCCCCATTTGACTTCGTCTCCTGCAACGTCTAAAACGATTCCTTTGACAGGTTTGTTTGTCGATAACCTTACACTTTCCCCATCTTGTTCAACCTCTGCTTTAAGGCCTAATTCTTTGACTGCAGGGAAGTGGATATATTTGAACGGTTCTGGCCTGTAGATAGTGGAAAGATCAGTGCTGATAAAGCCATCGCGTATGAAAGTTCCACAAACCAATTAGAGTACCGCCCCAGAACGATTTCTCCATCAAGAAGACGAGCAGATATGACGATGGTCTTGGGAATATCGCTCAATTTCGTCCTGACAAGTTGGCCTGGAACTTCGCCCTGGTAGAGCTCAGTGCTAGAATTGGCAGCGAGCACTACTTCCTTCTGCCACTTCTCTGACCAATCGGATTCCACATCAAATGAAGCAATCTCAAGGGTGGCCTTTTTGTCCACCAGCGTGCTGTTTGTACCCCAAATCTCAAGCACGGATTTGATAGTGAAATCGGCTGCTGTACGATCATTCGCGAAGACTTTGTTATCCTTCCTCGTCATGCCGACTGTAAAAGGCCGGAGTTCGCGTGCCACGGTAAAATACGCTGGTTTGGGCCTCAGGAAATAATCGACGATAGCCCATGATGTTACCGGCCAGCAGTCGTTAATCTATCCATGTGGATAAGTATAAAATCAACAGCCACACCCAGACATCCTTGCCTTACCTGCCAAACAAGTGCACCGGCGGTGTATTCCCTACCTTTGCCTCGCCAATTTCTACGCCATAGGCGATAGGCCGACGCAAGCGTTTCGGCTTGCATGATTTGGGTGTAGTACACGTAGCTATTTTCCATCAGAGACCGGTAAACCATGCTGGTCCATATGGATCTCACCTTTCGATGTCGAATGCATGCTTGAAATTTTCCATCAAGTAGAGCTAAAAGGATTGTGGAAGCCGCCTATGTTAATCATGGCAGATCTTCTGATGACCGAAATCACTGACCTCCAATCGCCTTTCAAATCCATCGGCTTTGTTGTGATTGTTGTTTGTTCTGGGAAGCGAAGGCCTCTATTAAATGGGCGCCTTAAGTGCATAGATTTATTAAAAACCTTACCTAGATTGAGGAAAACGCTCCGCTTTGTTTCCACCCAGCCAGTAGTCAACTGTTCGAATATCTGGATATCCTTGCCTGAAAGATGTTTATCAGAAACTACATCGGTAAGGCATCCGGTTTCCTTACATGCCGAACTCGGACACAAATCTCCCTGCAAGAATGTCCCAATTATGCCAGGGTTCTTGAGAGCCATGCCACACATTCCCTATAGGCCACTTTCAACATGAGCATATTGCACCTGGGTCGCGATACTTAGTGTACGAACACTGATGCAAATCTCCGAAGGTCTTGTCAGTGGTCTTTTTTCCGTGGCCACTGTAAGGCGAAGCGCGGTGATAGTATACATCTGAATATTCCGCCACGACGGAAGGAAGGACACGCTCATATATGAAACGTGCAGGAAAATTTGTCTTTCGATAGTCAGAAGTTTCATCAGAATAGTCAAGCTGAAGATTTTCCGATTCTGCAAGTTGATAATCTGCAGTATTGTGAAGCATAGTTAAGAATACACACTCAGAGAGACAGCACTTACCTTCATTGTTTCCAGCTGAAGGACAAGGTGTTTATGTTACTAATGATAAACAGAGAAAAAGATAACATCTACCAAAGATGACTACTGAAGGGTGGTGTCGCAACCGTTTGACGTTCTGTGTAGCCTCTTCGCGGACTGAATTTAAGAAAGAATCATATGCCGGATACTATGTAAAAAAAAAAAAAAAAAAAAAAAAACCTGGCCGCATCCGAACATGAAGTCTTGCCAAACAAGAACTATGGATCGGTCAGTCCCGGAGCATGTGGTTCATGGGAGCAGTGCACTAACTCCCTAACTCTGGAGGTCAAATAAAACAGTGATTAGACTGTTGAAAGAGAAACAGTATTGAGACAAACCATCACAAATTTCATAGAATTCATCATATTCATAAACACCGCCTCCCCAGATTCGGACCATGTTTTGGTTTCCATCTACAAGAAGCTGTAGCCACGCCCTGTATCTCTCGGCAGACATGCTATGCTCATATGCTAAGGTTTGTTTTATAGGATTCAGCTGGATCACCTACGTAGTCAAGAAGGAATCAGCCGGAATCCAATTCGAACCTAGCACAAGCCCATCAGCAACCATGGTAGGACATCGAAGAAAAATTAACCAACCACCGCAGAAAACTCTTATGTTGTTGATTTCAAACAGAAATGTCAGTCCATCCTGGTCGATTAATTTGTCTTGAATAATCGCGGCACGACGGAATGCGACCTTGTCTGTTTTTTTATCGAGGACTGTTCCATTCTTTAGTTAACGAAGAGGATTAGCATTCAATACTGTATGTACAGCAGTTGTACTCACTTTATCTGTCAGAGAAGCCTCAACCGTGTACAATGGCTGAGCGCCATATCCAACAGGATACCACAGCTGAATTTCTCCAGATTGCCACTCGAAATTAACCTTCGCAACGCCGGCACCATTGACAGGAATTTTTTCAGCAGAAGCTTCTACTGATCCGTCCGGTTTTTTCAATATAAAAGATGCGTAACCAGGCGTCTTTTCGGAAAATGAAAAACTGGCGGACAACTTAGCATCGAGAGCCTCCGATACCTGTGCCCTGACATCGAAATCGGTGATGCGGTTTTGGTACGTCTCGAGTTTAATAGGTTTCCAAGGTCCAACGGTCATCAAGATTGGGCCTGAAAGAATGAGTTTAAGGCCCGCAACATGAGTTAGCTATCTTACCCCAATCCCATCCGTAGCTAGAATCATAGACGTTGTGAGAAGGCTCTGTCTTCGGAATATCCGCACCACTCACTTATATTGCGCCTTACGCACATGGAGACGACTGGAATCACCATTCCAGAGCGCATTCTTTCCATGGACCTTTTCGATGTCTCTTCCCTTCAAAAAAGCACTTTCAAAGTTAATCAGAAGTTCGTTTGCCCCCGACTTAAGTGTCGATTTTACAGGGACTCTGTGGGAATGAAACTGATTTTCTGCCCTAGTCGAAATCAAATGTCAAGGTATATCGGATATTGATTAAA
The DNA here is from genome assembly GCA_015484465.1 of Pholiota conissans. Lineage (NCBI taxonomy): Eukaryota > Fungi > Basidiomycota > Agaricomycetes > Agaricales > Strophariaceae > Pholiota > Pholiota conissans. The sequence goes on from MU155165.1 coordinate 5,035, forward strand.
CAAGACATACTTTAGGATTACTGTGCCATTCTAAAAGAAACATCATAGTTTGAACAAAAATTAGAGGAGAAATTTATAGTAGCTCACCAGCTTGACAATCGCAAATGTATCCAACCCTTCAAAGACGAGATCGATATTGGGTGACGCAAGCTCCGCCTCGTTGACTTCTAAAGTAGTCTTGAATGCCCATTCTTTCTCGCCGACCCCTAAGTACTCGTCAGCATAGGTGCAGCAATGGTCGATGTGGAAGTGACGAACATTGAACATCCCATTCGTGCAAGCCGATAAACTGTTATCCGACCATTTCAATCATTCGTATGGACAAACGGGATTCGGTTGGACTCACAGGATCGGGGATTCTTTTTAACTTCAAGAGCTCGACATGCACAGTTGTCGGGAATGATGACACTTGCAACCATTCCCCATCTTTTGTCCCTTCTCCTCCATCAACCTGAGTAAAGCTCCAGTCTGTCAGCGATCTGGATGAAATGAGAGCCATGGCAAGACTCCTCTCAAAAAGTAGAAACCGCTGGCTTGAAGTTGCTCGAAAATAACAGGAAAGATGGCGCTATCGACAGTGCGGCGTATATAAAACCCAAGGGAAGAGAAGCCGCTTGTGAATCATGACCTGTTTAGATCCATGTATCAGCTGGATGTCGTAGGACGAGGGAGGAGAACCGTGAGGGTAAGATTAGATATTGTGACAGTTAGCCGAGATTTCTCCGCCAATTTACTCATGACTTGGTTCGCAGGAATGTATAGCAACCTCAGATCGTCTAAACTTGAAACTTGGGTATCGAATCTGGGTAGAAAATTCATCTAGTAACTCATAACATATACCGATACCCCTTTCCTCTGCCTTGTTCAGCTTCCAAACCATCAATCCGATGGTTCAACGACGCAAGATGAAGTCGGAAAACCAAGCACATCGTTATGCTTAAGGCGCTCATGAGAATGCAGATATAATATGAGTTATTGTACGTAGGTCCCCAGGATAGTGGCCAAACGTATCTTCGGAAATGGTTAGCCGGATCGACTTTCGAGAAGGAACAACGAGGCTTACGAGCCGATAACATTCCCAAGCTGCGAAATGCAATTGATCAATGCCAGTGCGACAGCACGCTTTGCAGGCGGATAAGAGACTGATCCACTTGCCCAAGCAAGGAAACAGATGAATGCGCCATAGGATTGAGCCATGAGAAATCTGGAAAATGTGTAGTCAAGGCTTCAATGTCTTTGTTTCTAGTTGGCAAACTTACAATGAGAAGTATCGGATACCTGTATTCATAGTTGAGACAGAAAGAACAAAGCCGAAAGTTCCAATAAATAAAGACAAGGCGATATGCTTGCTTCTTTCTCCGACCCTGTCTGAATGTCTGAGCAACAGCAATTACATGAATTAACGTTTGACCTAAAAAAACATCCGTGAAAAATATACCTCGATAGAGACAGGGCGACGACTGTCGCGAACAACCAAGGAGGCGCACATAAGAGCAAAGTGATAATGGGTCCGTAGCCCAAAGTCGCAGAGAGTGTCGGAAAGTAAACATTGAAGGACAGAGATATGACGATGCACAGCAGAGTCACCGCCAGCCACCAAACTTTCCAGTCGGCTACGGCCAAATGCAACCCAGGCCAGCGCCCCAGACATTGCTCAGAGAGATCATCCAAAAATTCGTTATGCTGTATGTGGTCGCGTCTTGTATCTTGGTGCATTCGCTTCATGGCTAAGGCTTGCTCAGCTGGTGTAAGCCAATTTGAAGAGTTTTCTGGGAAATCTGGGAGAACAAACATGGCCCATATGGCCACGAATATGGTAATAGTTCCTTCTACGAAAAACAACCACCTAATTCATAGAGCATAATGATATTGAGCATTATTGGACATCACGAGTAGCAAAACGTCATACCGCCAAGCTCTAAACCCCAAGAACCCTTCCATGTTGTTGAGGATTGCTGAGGCGATGAGGGAGCCGAAAGCGTTACTGAGAAGGATCCCGGATGCCAATAGAGCTGTTCGCTGCGATAATTCACTTTGTTTGTACCATTTTGCAAGGAGAAACTGGAGCGGTTTGCTTATCATGTACATGTATGTCCGATCGTGATGGTCTAGGGCACTTACCAATGCACCAGGAAAAAATGCAGCTTCTACGAATCCAAGGAAAAATCGAATACACAAAGCGCCAAAGTAGCTGTGTAATTATTAATAGAATAACGGATGCAGGCAATGCACATGCATACTCCCTCGTGAAACCTATTAGAGGAGGAGATCAGTTTAAAATGGGTATTCCAACGGAGTTAAGCATGCCTGTGCAAACAGACAGCCCACCCCAAATAATCATGCAGGAAGGTAGGTATACTGAAGGTTTCCCAATGTAGTTCAGAAACATGTTACTTTAGAATTATTTCAATGATGAAGATTTTGTAAAATTAGGGCATGACACTCACGAAGGTACCTGCATCAAAATATAACCGATATATAAAATAGATAGTATTGATGCAAATTGTGTGCCCTCCAGATGCAAATCTTCTTCAAAACCCAATAGTCGTGCGGCACTAGGAGGGTAAGATGTGAAGATATGACTTCATAGTCGAGGAAAGGTCCTACGGGGTATTATTCCTGTCGATATCTGCAAAGGTTCGAACACTCAATATTGAACGTTAGAACCGGACGGCGTGAAAAGAGACATTCACAGTTCAAAATATAGATCAAAACAAGGATGGACATTCGGCGGTCCAATTTCTTCAACAAATTCCGTTCCAGCTCTTCTTCATCGCCAACACCAGTCAAAGCGTGAATGAAGTCGGCCGCCTCTGTGATTAGGGTTCAATAAATATACCAGGACGAACGCAATTGAACGATTCACCAGACGTGTCGAACGTCCTTAGGAGTGGTTGCCCTTCAGTGTCTACAGTCTCTAGCGAAGCGTGATTTCTCGTCATAGCGCTCGTGATTGTCCAGTTCAAGTGAAGGTATCGAGAGGCTAGCACGAGCTTATCGTTCAGGCGAGACGAAGTAGCCTTATGCTAGTTCGGGTAACGGCGACCTTGGGTGGGAATCATAGAGCGTGTAAACGATTTAATTGGGTGTCACTGTTAGGGTGGCGAGGGAATACTTTGCGGCGTGGTGAAAACAAGTTGGTCATCGCGGGAAGCGAAAGCCATTCAGGGTCCGGGACGTTGTTCCGTCCCCTCTGCCGCCACAATTTATAGAGCTCGCGCCCCAGTCATGATAACGGCCATCTTTCCTGATCGGCCAAACTCGCTCTTGATATTCGAATAGTTTACTGTACCATGGCCGCTACCGCCTACCTCATTTCGCCAACGACACCGCCAGATTATCACCGCGTAATTTCACCGACACTTCAGATCCCCTCGGACACAAATGTGTCTATACCAGTTGGCCTTCTAGCCTGTCAACGTACGGTCTTTCTTCCTGAACTGAACTCGCCACTCAGACTCACCACTTTGGTCAGGCGACCCTCTGCTGCGAACCCTTGATACCACTGTTGTCAGTGTCTCCGTTGCTCAACCGCCCGTCACACCTGCGCAAGGAAAGAAAATCAAAAAGGCTGTCCTTGCTCCGGAGATACCTAATGAGCCCCTGCTCCATGTCCTTTTGCACGACACGGTGATTTTTCCAGAAGGAGGAGGACAACCGACAGACACAGGCTGCATCACGACTGAAGCCGATGCAGCGGTATGGGAGGTAATCCAAGCAAAGCGGCACGGTGGGCATGCCGTCCACTATGTCAAAATCAGAGAAGGAGTCAGCGTCGATACCGCTCTTCTAGCCTTCCAAACAGGCGCAAAAGTGACGGTGGCTCTTGGAGATGAAGGATTTGAGAGACGGTATGACCACGTAAGATTCTTGCGCCTGAAGCAATATTTGTGAATGTTAATTCCTTGTCACTCAGATGTCGATGCATACTTCCCAGCATATATTGTCCGCTCTTCTTGAGACGAGATTGAATTTACCTACACTTTCCTGGTCTCTAACGAGTTACCCTACTCCATGCTATGTCGAAGTTCCCAGAGGAATGGCCCAGGAAGAGATTACCTCCATCCAATCCGAGGCTAATAAACTTGTCTTCGAGGGCCGCAGAGTGCATGTTGAAGTTGAAGAGCTCGATCCTATCCAAGAACAAGCAAAATCCGTGCCCGTTCTTGAGAGCGGTCGGTCAGTTGGCAAAGCCCTTCCTCAAGACTATACTGGTGGTGTCAAGCGTGTTGTAGTCATCGACGGCGTTGACCGCAATCCGTACGTTTTGCCATAACACAAAAATGTTGTCTTGATTCTCATATCAACCTCTTTCATGCAGCTGTTGTGGGACACATCTGCCAAGCATCCACAACCTGCAGCTCTTCCTGCTTCCACATACCGAAGCCCTCTCGCGCTCTTCTACTACCTCTGCGCGTCTTTACTTCCTCTCCGGCCCCCGCCTTATCGCGCATCTCACATCCGCACACTCACACCTCGCAAGCACCGCTGCCATCCTGAGCTGTGGACCGTCTTTAGTTCCTGAACGCGTCACCCAGGTTGTAGAGGAGCGCAAGAAGGCAGAAAAGCGTGTCACTGATATTGAGCAAGAATTAGCAGAGTACATTGCAAAGGGCCTCGTCTCGCAAATTATAAGCAAAAAGGATGGCACCCTTCATACGCACCATATCCATCGAACAGACGATAGCGGTAACACCCTCGGGTTCTTGACCGCCATCGCTTTCGCTTTGGGTGCTGCTCTTTCTTCAGTCGAAGGTGTTCATCCATATATGCTTGTTCTCTCTTCAACACCGTCTACCCAAACGACGAACACTGTCTCGACCGTTTTGGTCCTTGGTTCCGAAGATTCCAAAGTCAAGGCTGTTGGCGACGCACTGAAGTCAAAACTTAACGTCAAGGGTGGAGGTAAAGGCTCTAGGTGGAGTGGCAAGTATATCGGTGTGTGGAAAGAGAATAGAGAAAATACTGGCATAGATGAGATCCTCAATACCATCTAACCTTACCCGTAACCCGAGACAATACTTTGGATTTGGAATAAAGAGTAGTGTATTCTTACAAAAAATGTTACAAGGGGAATGCAAGTGGGACTGTTGGACCATAGAATGAGATGCCGTCTTCATAAATAATAAGGCGGAAGGATGTCTGATGTTAAAATATAGGCATCAATCTTGTAATTATTTTGAACTTCAAGGAATCTAGATGTTGAAATTCCCAATAAATCAAGAAATCAAGAAAGGGAGGAATCGCGTATGACGATATATTTTCGCCGAAGGTATAACTTATCACAACGTCATGAGATCGCCGCCTCCTTGTCCTGCTGCGAGACGTCCAAAGCTAATGCACCAGCATCAGTATTCGTATTGATACCTTCGCCCTCCTTCGAATTAGGATCGTCGTCTTCATGGACCGAGACACTAACTTCCCATTCCAACGCTGAAGAGCAACAAAACGACGGCGGTAAATTGGAGCATTCTGTAGACAGGATACCGGCGAGGCCACGTACCGTTCGCTGCAGCGGAGCCTTGAACCTCCTCCCCGAGCATGCCAATATCGCCCGCTTCGGACGACGTCATCGACTCCGACTCGCCATCTGTGAGGTCCAACTCCCAACTGCCATACGCGTATTCGCTCTCATGGTCTTCATCCTCGCCGTCGGTATCTGCGTCGCCCATAGTGCTATCCCCGTCCACGTCCACTCCAGGCAACGTCATCGGAGCTTCGGCATCGGGGTACAGACCCTCCTCTGACTCTGTCCAGATACGGTCGAATTCGATGGACACGTTCCCCCCGGTAGGCACCTCGTCCACGTCGATTTCAGTGAATGCGTCAGCGTCTATAAGGGCGTCGTCGTCGTCGTCTTCTAGATCTTCTAATTGCGGTATGTATTCGCCTCCGTCTGAAGACTCGTCGTCATCGTCTGATTGTGCCGAGAGCGGGGCAATGTGCATGAATGTGTTGCGACAAGTAGGACAACTGCCGTGCTGGAAGAACAAAAAGAGAATTCAGAGTAAGGCATAATATGACAAGCAAGGAGCTTACTTTACTTCGTATCCATTCCGTCAGACTACAATTTCTCTGCGTTAGAATTGCCAACGAAATAGAGCACGAAGGAAACCTCACTCTCGGCGACAAAACACATGCCCGCACCCCTCGAGCTTCGTGACACCAAATACCTCTTCCTCCTCCGTTCCGTTCCCTTCTCCACTCTCCCCACCCCTCTTCTTCTCCGCAGCCTCCTCGGTGAATATAGAAGAAAGAGGGAGGAGGCATATTGGGCATGGTTCCTCCAGATTCGCATCCGCCAAATCCTCCTTACTCAGAATAGGCAGCGCCGCCAATGCCTCCTTTATCTTCACCCGAGATGAGTGCATCTCGAAGAGCGCGCCTTGTACGAGGTGATACGCCAATGCCGCGGAGGCGAGGTTCCGAGTGCCAGATTCCATAGCCTTGAAAATCGTCTGTATGCGTCTCCTACAGAATTGAGACCAACGCCAAGAGGAAGACAAGCAAAGCCAACGCCGCCGGGAGATGAGGAAACGGGCGAGATAAGCCAACGAACGCACTGAAGGGCAATGTGCAATTGTGAATGATGTTGACGCTTAGTTTGGCGTTGTGTTGTGGCGTTGAAACCTTGTTGCCGCGTTTTTGATGGCAATCAACAACGCGCGCGTCGCGTTGCGAAGTTCAGTCACATGACCTCAATTTCCTTGTCACAACGCCAAGACTATAGAAGGGAGGCGGCCCGGTGCCATGCTATTTATAGGCAAGTAAATGTTGGGGAAGGACGGCGTCCGGGGATGAACAGACCTTATGACGCTGTATCTTCGGTAGCGCGCTTCTTCTCAGCACTGAGCTCCTCCATGATCCACACTGCCAGAGTCCACATGACACTTTGCTCGCCGCATTTCTACATTCTGCACCGGTTAGGGGCCTGACATCTTTCTGATCCATTTCTCCGAACAGAAGGAAATGGGGCTGGAGACGCTGCCGCAAATTGAGCCCATTAAGTACTGCATATATACCCAACAGTGACAACCGCCGTGGAAGAATAGCATTCTATGGGCGTTAAAATAGTATAGGCGTAACGTATCGTGTGCGTCGCTCCATCGTTTAAAACAAACTCGACACCTAACATAGTGCGCCCGAGTTTTTTTTACTCCTCTCTTCCAACAGCAGGTCTGCACTGTGCGGCGAACATGGCTCTCGACAAGATCACAGATTACGAAAAGCAAGTCGAACGCGCGGGGTCGACCGACAGCCCAGAGGATCCCGACGCCGAGTTCGGCGGTACAGAAGCGCGCAAGGTGTTGGAGAAGAAACTTTTGCTCAAGATCGACCTGAGAATGAGCATCCTGATCTTCATCTACATCCTCAACTACGTGCGTCGCGCTTTCATTACCTCCTGCTGAGAGATAGTGAAGTTGGAGATTTTTTCCCGGTAGATCGATAGAAACAATGCTGGGTTCGTAGAACTCGTATGAGGGCTGGTCAAAATTGACTTCACTTACTGAATTGCGTTACATACAGAGCCGCCCGCCTGCGCGGGTTCCAGACGGACCTCAAACTGCACGGCACCGAATTCGCGACGCTGTTGTCCATCTTATACGTCGGATACATCATTATGCAGGTCCCTTCGTATGTCTCTGCTGCCCCTCTTGCAATGATTGGAAAAGCGCTTACATACCCGACGTAGGAACATGTTCTTGAATTACATCGGCAAACCGTCCATCTACCTTCCCTGCTGCATGATCGTCTGGGGAACGATATCCTGTCTCACAGGTGAATTTTCTTGTTTTTATACTTGCCATGAATCCTAAATAACTCACTTTTTACAATTAGGTATAACACAGAAGTACGTTCGCGAAACTCTCACCTGCTTGGCTACCGTTTCTCATCATCCGCTTATGTTTACCGCCCTTATCATCCTTGCCTCCCTACACACTTGCTCGAACGTGCATTCCGTGTGCGAACGCACGTAAAGTTTCATAGGCGCACTCCTAACGCGGTTCTTCCTCGGGTTCGTTGAAGCCGCGTTCTTCCCTGGCGCATTGGTGAGCAAATGTTTCTGATTTCTCCACTTTCCTTTCCTGGCGACTGGGTATGAGATGGGAAGTAATGTGCTCGCCTTGTCCGCACCGACTGCCCGAGAAAGTAGCTCGATAAGCTATGATCAATGATAGCGTACCGAATGTGTTGCACGCACGGTCGTTCGTAGCTTTTTGTTCTCACTTGCGATGGAGGTGGAGGAAGAGTACATGAAACTAGACGCCAACGGCCCGCTTTGATTTTTTCCCTTTCTAACAACTCGGAAATTCTGCAGTTCCTCCTTTCCAAGTGGTACAAGCGCAACGAGCTTGGTCTACGCACTGCGATCCTCTACTGCGGGAATATCATCAGCAATGCGTTTGGTGCACTGATGGCGTCGGGCATCCTTAGTGGTATGCAAGGAAAATTGGGACATGCGGCGTGGAGGTGGGTATCTATCTCTTGCATTCAACGTTTGCGTCCCATCAGAATCATCGTTCGTCGGCTGCTCCGAGTCGAGTGTTTCTTGTGTGGACTCCTTTTAGAGTTTTCTCTCCTTATCGAAGAGCAATGAAGAGTGCGCTACACACGTGCGTGTAGAGGATGGACGGGCACACGACCAGCAAAGATGACGGCGTTGATTAATTGACGATGTTCGACTGACGATGTCCGCATAGGTGGCTGTTCTTCATCGAGGGTGCGCTGACGATCGCGGTGGCGGTCGCAGCGATATTTATACTGCCTGATTTCCCGATGACGACGACATGGCTGACGCCGCAGGAACGCGCCTTGGCAGTGCGGCGGATGGAGGAGGACGTCGGGGTAGGCGATGAAGGGCAGACGGAACATGGTGCTGGGCAGGGACTGTGGATGGCGGTGACGGATCCGTGGGTGTGGTGGTTCGCATTGATGCTGACATCGCAGGTGGTGGCACTGTCTTTCAACGCGTATTTCCCGACACTGAGCGCGACGCTTGGGTTCAACGGCACGGTGACGCTGCTGCTGTGTGCACCTCCGTTCGTATTTGCGGCGATTGTGACCTTTGTGCTGTCGAGGTGGGTCATGCGATGTGCGGCAGTAGATGGATTGGAGGACTGAAAATTTTCCATAGACATTCGGACAGGACAGGCGAGCGGTTTTATCACATTGTGGGTTCACTGGGTACGGGTATACTGGGATTCGTGATAGCGATCAGCACGATGAACACGGCGGGACGATACATTGCACTGTGGGTGGAGCATATACTAGGTGTACGCGGAGCTTGAGACTGACGGGTAGGGCAGGTTCCTGATGGCGCAGTCGTACGGGGGATTTGTGGTGATGTATGCGTGGATGAGCAACTCGTTCCCGCGTCCGCCGTCGAAGCGGGCAGTTGCGCTGGCGCTAATGAACGCATTCTCGCAGCTGGGGAATGTGGCAGGCTCGTGAGTGTGGCAGTGTGGCGAATTTGGGGAGGAAGTACTGACGGATGGTGTGTGCAGTTACGTGTGGCCGAGCGGATGGGGCCCGACATACAGGAACGCGTATGGAATCTGCATTGCGACGAGTGGGACGGCGATAGTCATGTGCTGGGTGTTCCGACGGCACTTGCAGGAGCTGAACAAAAGGCTGGGGGAGGAGGGACAGACTGGGTTCCGGTACATGCTGTAACAGAAATAGATTAGTGTGACTGATGGCACGTTTGTTGGGGTGGATATAAGTAAACGACCCGTCCGTCTCTTTCTGCCCAAGATGAACACCCTCGGCTATGTCGCCCGCCAGTTCGACGTCCTTGCGTCCCCCCGTCCGCCCCCATCCCCCAACGACCGCCACCCCGCCCTCCCCCGCGTGAGCTCCTGGTCCACCCACTCCCTGCTCTTCCCCCAGCTCCCCCGTCGCACCCAGTCCTCGCCCTCCATCCACTCCCACCAACCTCCGACGCCCCCGACGCCGCCCCCGCCGCCGCCCGTCGTCCCAGATGCCGCGCCCCGCTCCAAGGCGCCGCTTGAATCTGTCATCGACCAGATCTTCTTCATCCGCGTCTTTCTCATGGTCTGGGACCGCCTCAAGGCCGCCTGGTACTCGCTCGTCGACTGGCCCGCCATCTTCGGCCTGGACCCCAGGGCCAAGCGCAGACAGTCCACCCCAGAGCTCGTCGTCCACGTGCTCCCCTCGTCCCCCGCAGACGTCGCCATCGCCGTCGCCCGCACCATCACATCCATCCATCCCCGCGACTCCGCCCCTTCCGCTCTCCTGCCCTCCCCCACCCACACCTCGTCCTCGCGCCCAGCCACCCCCGCTGCACCCGCAAAGAAGGCCCCCCTTCTCCGTCCCAAGACCCTCGTTCTCGACCTCGACGAGACCCTCATCCACTCCACCTCCCGCCCCTTTCCCCCTCAGTCCAGCGGCTCAGGTCTTCTCAGCCTCGGCTTTCTCGGCAGCCGCAACAAGAGCGCAGGCCACATGGTTGAGGTCGTCCTCGGCGGACGCAGCACTCTCTACCATGTCTACAAGCGCCCCTTCGTCGACTTCTTCCTTCGCACCGTACGTCAATTTCAATTTCAATTTCGCATCTGCTCAAGCCTTCTCCGTTCAGGTATCAGGATGGTATACGCTCGTTATCTTCACCGCATCTATGCAAGAGTACGCAGATCCCGTAATCGACTGGCTTGACGCAGGACGCGGGATTCTCGAGCATCGCTTCTTTCGCGACGTACGCTCCTCTCTGCCTCTTTTCTCTTGCTCCCTCTAATCTAACACGTTGCGTAGTCATGTACTCAGCTTCCAAATGGCTCTTACACCAAAGACCTCTCCGTCGTGGAGGCTGACCTGTCGAGCGTCTGTCTCGTCGACAACTCGCCTGTGAGCTACAGCGTCAATGAAGGTACGTTGTTCGCGCGCGGCGGCGATCTAAGGGCAACGGTGCTGACACAACATGCTTCGGCAGCGAATGGAATTCCCATCGAGGGTTGGACACACGATCCTTCAGACGAGGCACTGCTCGATTTGTTGCCGGTACTCGATTCCCTGCGCTTCACATCGGATGTCCGGAGAGTACTCGGCCTGCGCTCTGCGGGTGTGCATTTCATGACGACGTCGTCTGCGATATCATAACACGACGAGAAAGAACACGCTGGCTCGTTTGTTCTCTATCGCTATCTATCGATCTATCGCACCCTCTCGACACTGCACAGAAATGACGACGACGCCCATGACGACTCAGCCAGCTAGGCGTGTCGGCTAACGAGCTCTGGCGATGGATACACTGCTAGAACGCCGGGGGCAATATTTATTGATGATTAAAATCATGTGCATTATACCAAACGTACATGCGACGTTGGAGCTGCTACCGCCATCGACGCTCCTTGTACTGGCCTTTTGGAGGATACAGGGCCAATGGCGGTCGTTCCCCTTTCTTGGTTCTTGTTATACAGCACTTAGAGTCTGCAATCTTCGTCTTCGTTGTCGGTTTATATTCAGGATTTTGGTCCCTTCGTTCAAGCTTCGTTCGTTCCTTCACTCCGCAATCTTTTTACCCGCCCACCAAACGATGAACACATTTGCCATTGCGCGCCCTCTGGATTGATCTGGACCGCCCGCAGTCACACGATTTCCCCAGGATCATCAATTTCAAATTGTCCGACCCCAATCCCCAGCCCGAATTCATTATTCCCAGCCTCGCACAGCTGTCCCGCCGCCTCCCGCCGCCTCAAAGCTTCTCCGCCGTCCGCTCTTCCCACATCCCCGATGCCCCAATCCCCTACCCCATTGCATGTCACCTTCGTGACCGCATATGTACTTCAAGACGAAACTCGAATTCAACACGAGTAAACGAACGCGTCGATCTCTCCCTGTCTTCTTTCTGATTCATACATACAAGTCTTGCTTCATGCACTCAATCAAGCATCGATTACATACACCCTGCCGCATCCTCACAATTCTCACAAACCATCATAATATTCCAAGTTTCTACATACACATCATACCACTGCATACCCCCCAGTCCCCCACTTCCCACACAAGCCCCACAAATTATCCACTGCAGACGGTTCCCCAGGCTGCCTGCTTTGTCGTTGCACTACTTAATTTATCATAATAAAATTGTCGGCGTTTTCTGGTTTCATTGTTTCTTTTCCTTCTGAATGGTGTGTTTTTCTTTTTCTTTGTTCGTTCTTTGTTCGTTCTTTGTTTTGTTGTCTTGCTGAAGTCCAATCCGATTAAAATTCATACCCTCCGAGCAACATGTTTTATAATCTTGTCGGTTCAACCGGGCCTCTGCCTCATGTTATATGGACCCTTTCCTTCATCTTGGAGCCTTTTATCGTTGTAGCCTTGCTTTCGAGTTACCCTCTCATTCATTCATCTTATTGATGATCTCACTTCACGGACATTATTCACCTTCACATATATTGTCAATCGACGGCAGCGGCCCATTTGCAGTGCATAGTACAACAACATAACTTAATACATACTTACACACCCACCTGCTGGTCTGCCACCACTGCCAAATAGAAGTCTCAAACGCGCGTGGTGTGTCCCCGGTATACGCGTCCCGCATTCCGGGTGCGCGCGTGTCCAGTGTCCATGTCCTGTCAGTGATAAGTCTTCCTGAACAGGCGTCCGCGCAGATCGTTCAGGCAGTCTAGACTTCTAGTAGCTTCTAGCTTTCTTTTCTTCAGATCCGAGAGAGAGTTTGGAATCCGAAGCGATATCTGTGTGCTCTTCGTGTACCCAAGCTTGAGATGATGCTGAGAACGGGTCGAATCCGTTTGATTCGCATGAATACCTCATTTCAGCGCTTCAGCGCAAGATCTAGAAAATAGATCTATTTAGGATGTGAAATCGTGGCCGGAGAGTAGTCGGCGATGATGTATGATATTAAATTGTCTGCACACTGACTCGCGTCGTGGGCCGCACAGATGCAGCGATATTGAAAGAGCTTGCAGGCAGTGGTATGCCACTGGTCTATTTATAGACAGGAGCGGTATTTTAATCTCACCATCGCACTCCAAGGACGTCGTGCGTACTAATCCTGCTGCCTGATATGCTCGAGAAGCTTGAGCTGGATAGGTAGAGTCAAATATTGGATATGATTTGTATACAATTTATCTCATAGATATGTGATTGAGGCACAGCCTAATACTTGAAGTAGAGCGATCGGAGCATAGGCATCTGGTCACCGATAAATCGAGCATGAGTCAAGGGGGAAGGAGTCCATTGAATGATGAGAGCTCTATTCCACAAAAAAAATGCTTCGTGAAAAAAGTCAATTACCAATAACTGCTTGAGCAATGCAAGGCGTATGGCGGGAAAGAGAAAGATGGCAAAAGACGGCTGGAGATGGGTGCGGAGGGGAGAACGAAATAGAAGGGAGAGAGAAATGATTGTACATGTAAAATAGTAAGGTAAAAGTATACGTAGGCGCCCACGTGAGGAGCGGTCATAAACCAGGAAAACACAAAACATGAGCCGGGAACAGACAGGGGATTATGCTGAGAGGACAAGAAAAAGGTAGAGGGAAAATGCAGACAACGAAGCATCGATGGTATTACTGCCTGGTCTACATAGCCAGTGCGGCCTGCAGCTCCTTGAGCTGCGCTTCCTCGTCGTCCTCGGCAGCGACTGGCGTCCGCGACTCTGCGGCAGGTGTACGGACTGCTCCTGGGGGTAGGTGCACTGGAACATGATCCGCCTCGTTTAGTCGGTTGTTCAGCTCCTCTTGCTGCAACTCGTCTAGCTCGTTAAGCAGTTCGCTCTGGAGATCGTAAAAGTAGAAAGACAGAATGCAAATAGCATTTTGGAGCAAACACGATATGGCGATTGGGTTAGAGAGATGCGAGCAATTATAAAGAGACATGGTCAGCAAAAGATGATAAAGCATGATGGGGTAGAATGCGTACATCGTCCACGTCCACGCCTGAATACATAGGGTTTCCAACGGCGTCAGCGATCTCGGTGGCTAATTCTCTCTGTTCGACCATAGCATTCATCGTCGCGTCCACCTTATCCATAGTCCTAGAATAGGGTTGGTGTCAATGAGTATTGAGGGAAGTAATAGGGTCGAATTAGGTCAGCGACCACAACAGAGGGAATGCCAGCGAGAGAGAATCCGTTCGCATCCCTCCCTTGACGGAACGTTGAATGAGAGAAAGAGATAAGATGACGTACAGTCCACCGTGGATGACCTTGAGTGCATCTGATGCCTTCTTGATTACAGCCATAGTTTCGGCGTTCAGGTTGGCGGATTCGAGGGTATTTACTTGCATTTCCAGCTGCAGTCGGGAGCCCGCCAGTCGATCTAGCTCTTGTTCAGTCATCTTCTTTCGCTTCAGTGCCGCAGTCGCCACTAGATGCCAGTGATCCCATGGGATGTGAATACATGCACGTTGTCATTTATCGTTCAGGTCGGTGAGAAATGGACATAGTGAAAAATCGTTGGGGATAATAAGTCAGTGTTTCAGAGGAATCTGTTAGCCGCTCGGTTTTGCACCATCTCGAGTCAGTTCGATGCGGAACCGGAGTAGAGATGGTGTATGAACCAAGTGGCTAAAAGCAAGCAGGAAACTTACCAGCCTTATTCGACACGGCGTTTGCTCTAGCCTTCTTCATCTCATCGTCTATCTTCTTCTGCAAGTACTCCTCCTTCTTCTCAATCATTTGCAGATGCTGTCGCAGCTCTACAATTGTGTCGCGCGCTGTCTGCTTCGGGTCCTTCCTGCCCGCGCCAAAGTAGCTCATGAAGCCTGCCATCATGGATTGAAATCTTGTAAGGAGCTCTGTGGATAGTGTGGGCTGGATGAGGTGAATACGCAGAAAGAAAGGTGTAGGTGAACGAGACGAGGGTGTGCGATTGATTGAAGGTGACTGTGCACTGCGAAGCAAGAGCCGACTTGGCCGCCGATGGAGCCCGATAAGGAAATAAGTAAACGTGACTCCCTTCAATCAAGGCGTCTTTCAGACTCAGATCATCGTTGCTCCTATCGTCCTCACATCTCCAATTCCATCCTCAGTCTGGTTCTGGGGTCTGCTTCACAGGCAAATACGCAATTTACACGGCTATTGAAGTGTCAGCATGCTATGATTCGCCGCCTTGAATCCAGTGCATCGACCTTCTCTGTTAGACGTGTCCAAACTGGTGCTCAAAGGTGCGTATTCTCAGAGTCCATCATCCAACCAGGTAAAATTCAATGGGAACATCTAGATCAGCAAAGCGATAACGGACGTATACGGACCTGCTTCTTACTCCTATGTATTCTTTTCGCGCAGCCTTTTAGAGATGTGTCCGCCGGACTTCGCCCTTTGCGATTTACTTTTCCGTTCATCCGGGAATTCGCGCAGTGGCAGCTTGTCTTCACCGATTGGAAGGGTGAAGCTTTTGCAACGCGTTTTGTGCCGCCGCGATAAGTAGGTGTACTATTCCCACCAGTTTCGGTGCGTGTGTGCATAGAGCCAGGAACATAGGGAAGGAATTTGATATGGGACCCTCATATGCGAGTAAAGCAGATTAATTCCCGGCAGTCTGTGGCAAATTGTCGGTTACTGAACGTTAACGAACCTTGTTTATTTCTTCTTGCACATGCAAAAGGTCAAATATCT
This sequence comes from Pholiota conissans, assembly GCA_015484465.1. Lineage (NCBI taxonomy): Eukaryota > Fungi > Basidiomycota > Agaricomycetes > Agaricales > Strophariaceae > Pholiota > Pholiota conissans. The sequence goes on from MU155165.1 coordinate 20,635, forward strand.
TCTTGCAATTCCTTTCCAGCAAGCTTCGCGGGTTCTCGCCCAATCCGAGTGCGTACCGCATTTAAGCGCCCAAAGTTACAACCGCTTGTTACGTCAGAATAAGGTGCAAACGGCGGGTCCACAGCGCAGAAACCCAGGATACTGCGAGTGATTTGCCCAAGAATTGAGAGATCTTGGTCAGGGAAGAGGAGGGTGTAAATCAAATGACAGATTAGAATGATGCCCCATATGCGGCTGGCTCGGAATCCGGGACGGAGATTTGGTGTATGTATAGGAATAGATAGTATTTTACCCATGGCACTCTTAATTGTCTGCCACACCGCTCCCACCATGGCAGACATTTAAAGTCAGCGCTCTACGGCCTACCACCAATACGTCAGTCACTTCTCGCGTTTGTTCGATATGGCCTACAACTCCCCCAGAAGGCGCGCCTGTGGCACCTGGCAAAGCCCAGTATCTGCAGAACATTTTACTCAATCGGTACGCATCTGTGGATCTCTTGCGTCTTCTGCAGTGACTCACCATCAGATAAGGTCACTTCTATAGAGGATATCGTCGTTGACCCTGTCACCTTGTGCCTATACCACATCGAAAACCGTCCATCAGAGGGAAATAGGAGCGTCCTGGTCGACTCTCTGCAACGTAGGGATGTTGTCGAGGAGAGATTTGACGTGAAGTGCGTTCGTTGCATATTCAGCTGTTCGGCGCGCTTCCTAAATTTAATTGCGTCGTCGTCACCGTAATCGCGCAGGACTCTGGTGAACAGCTACGGAAGAGCCGCTGCCACCATTCGTAGCGGTCTGCTCTATTTCAATAACGTCAAAGACCACCGCGTATACAGACAATCATTGCCAAGCAGAAACGCAATTCCCATCACGCCTGGCGAGTGCAAATTCCATAATGGATCGTGGCATTGCACTAATATCACGTTCAGCCCGTGAGCCACATCGCTTCGCTTTCTTCATTCGGCATCCCACCAACACCAATATAATCTTCACTGTCAAAGAGGACCATACTATTCCAAGTCCAAGCGGCATCATCACCACCTTAGCATATATTGATGCCCGAAGTGCTACTGTGCATACACTAGCATCAGGAGCTGATTTCTACATTAACCCGACAGTGAATGGTCCGGGAACGAAGCTGGCATGGTTAGAATGGAATCACCCACACATGCAATGGAAAGGATCCCAGCTCTACGTCGCCGATATCTTATTCCACAATGATGGGTCAGTACAACTCGCGAATCGCACCCTGATAGCTGGGGACCCGGGACAAAATGCTGTCTACCAATTCGCGTGGTGCCCGCCAAATTATGATTCAGACATGGTCCTTGCATGGGACAAAACGGATTTTTGCGAGCCTTGGATTTATTCCCCTAGGGGTCATGGAACCCAACGAATACAAGCCGTCTTTGGCCAGCCTAACTCGCTTGAAAGCGACTTTGCAGATCCCACTTGGTGGCTCGACGATTCTTCTTTTGTCTTTATTGACAATGCTGACTCTACGCTCTGGGCGACGGTAAAGGAAGGTGTCAGTGTTCTCAACTTCTTACCCTTGCGTTCTGGTGATCTACAACCCATCCCCAGCCCTTATGTCGAGATCTCTCGAGTACGGCGAATAGACAATGACACCATTGTGTTCATTGGGACAACACCGATCCAGTCCGCCAGCTTAATTCGTATGACACTCGATCGTCAATGGACATCTCCTGCACCCACGTACGAAGTCCTCTTTGCTCCCCCGGAAGCTACCGTCGATAAGTCCTATATACCCTCCCCCAAATCTTTCAAGATACCCAAACGAAATGGTCTGTTTACATATGCCCATTTTTATCCTCCAACCAATCCCCTGTATGCTCCCTTGGACGATGAAAAACCTCCCTGCTTAGTCTCGCTCCACTCAGGCCCAACACTTCGAACCCAAGTTGGATTCCAGTGGCTTCGAACTTTTTTTACCTCGCGTGGATTCGCTTGGTATGTAATATCCGCAAATTTCGGACGGTCTGTCAGATATTTAACCTCCCAATTCTAGGCTTGATATCGACTACTGCGGTTCCACAGGCTACGGGAAAGAATACAGGTATATCAAGCGCTTTCGTTTACAGTTTTGTTTCTGATAAATGGAGCCAGAAATCGACTTGAAGGAAATTATGGCGTTGCCGATGTCGAAGACGTTATCGCAGCGACAGAATATCTTTCACTGATCAATATCTTTGACGGCCACCGTGTTGCACTGCGTACAATCGCGGGAGGTAAATAAGATCCGGTGATTGAGACATGCTATTTTTCTAATTTGGGTTACACATTTCTGGTTATCTCTAGGATCTTTCCCTGCCTTGCAAGTCCTAACTACACATTCACAATTCTTTATCGCGGCTGCTACACATTTTATGGTTGCCGACCTTGCTTCAGCTGCCCGAGATATCACAGATAAGGTTGGCATTCGGTTCCTTTCCTTTCTCTAGCTGTCAGTAACTTCTATGCTCTACAGCCCACTCGATATTATCTGTCTACTCTCATGGGTGGGACGCCCGAGGAAGTTCCCGAGGTTTACCGGGCCAGAAATCCCGTAATACATGCGGATCGCATTACACTTCCCCTCCTGGTAGGCGAATCCCGGGTCTCGCATCACCTTTTCTGATATATAAATCATATCTGTTAGGTAACCCACTATCGGAATGCCGCTACATTCGAACAAGCGCAAAGAATTGTCGAGACTATCTCCAGGATGGGTGGTGAGATCGATTATCTCTTCTTCGACCCGTCCTTACCCCGGTCGGCCATGTTTGCACAAATATTCGAGCGGGAATTGCGCTTCTTCCAGCACGTATTCGGATGCAACAATGCTACAGGATAGGCCCTGACAATGTAACCATATTCTTTCATATATGCCTAATTTGAGATGTAGAAACTTCTTGTATGAATAGAACATTTTCAGAGTGTCTTTGATATCCAAAACAATGATTCCAGAAGTATTGGCCGAAATGGAAGTTGTTGCAGACGATATTGTTTGCTCTATAGAATTCGTACCGGAGATTTTGCCATCAAGACTCATCGGAGGGTTTCTTTGTGGAGCATGGCAGCTGGATTGTAAACCAAACTCAAGAATGTTGTTTATTATGACATTTATCTAGAGACCATCAAAAAAAAAAATATACTCCTACCAGCTGTTTTATTTTTCAACGCATATCTAACGCAACTCTTGTTGATTCGGATTTCCAAGGCATAAATTGCTGAATAACGCCTATCTACGACACTTTGCATAAAGTCAGTATATTTGTAATTCAGCAGGAAAATGACAGATTAGCTTTCTTTTTAAAATAGCACTTATGCTCGACTTGTACAAATGATTGGATTGGAGCGGCTGAATTTGTAGTAATCTGGGCGCTTAGTTAGCCGAGATGCCGATGCATAACTAGCGCTCAGCCGGAATTTGTAGGTTTATACGTATCATCCATCCTACTCGAAAGGCAACGGCAAGCTGGCGGTTTGACGCGTATCTTTGTATAAACCGTGTTATAATAAGGACCATAGTATTAATAAGTGTTGCCAAATTGACGTGGGCAGTCTAAGTATGTCAGTCACTTAGGAACAACATTACTTGACAATGTAATGTCCGCCGACCGCGAAACTTCAGAATTTTACCACATTCCTTATTTTTGGCCCGGAGTACCCTACAGCTGCCGGTTCCCCTGAAGTTCTTGCATCCGGCGGGTCCTTGTCTCCTTTGACTATTTTTGCGTGGAAGTAGGCCCGGTGCATGGATTTGACACCGGACATGAAACTAGACGTGATGGGGTGAAATAGTGTAAAATGGTATTAAAAAAGAGGGTATCAAAAGCGGGACTGTAGCAGAACGCAGTGGGGGTATGAAAGGAGTGCAATGAAGCCAAACATTAACCTCGTCATGTCAATGATAGCAAAAGAGACTTGGAAAAACAGACACATGTCATGGCAAGTAGATTTCATTCAATATCGTCAAAAGTGCAAGTATCCGATCCTCGGTGTAGGCGGCCCGGGTCCAGTCCAGCTGTGGGGTACATGTGAAGCGGGTAAAGGAAGGACTACCAAAAAAAAGGACATAAAGCCCCTAATTCCTTGACCATAATAATTACCGCGTCTAGATCATGATTTATATGCGTCGAAAGTAAAGTAAGTATCGGATGTTCATACGCTGCTGCGTAACTGCTGCAACACTTGCAAGCTCTAGCGCCCATAGCATTGGAAGAAAAGGAATGTCGGGAAAGCATCGTAACGGACCATCTAATCCTCTTTGCCAGGCCTAAGAGAGTACAATATGATCAGAGATTTATTGTAGAAGCGACAAAAACTCAAAAGTATGATTCACTTACTCGTTTTCATCGTCGCTGCGAGTGTCTGCAGCACCACTGCCGGTGATAACTCGGTAGGCTACCCTACAGATCATCCCAAACCAGATAATTTGGATGACCTGAAGTTCGAACGTGGATCAGTCAAGGATATCAAGCCAGACAGGATAACATATGAGCATACCTCCAGGAAAAGAAGCATGACCCAAAAGCCAGTGTAGGCATGTTGGGTGACATAATACCCACCTTCCCAGTCCCACTTGAACTCAACGTACAATGGACCCACGAATATCGTTGACCATATAATGATTGAGAAAAGGAAGTGCCGTGTGATGAGCCATGAGACCAAGAACAGCCCGAAAACGCAATCGCATGCGAACTGGCTGAGACCAAGGTACCGAATCATTTTGGCCAGCTTAACGAGGGACACGTCAAATCAAATCTGGACTGATCTAGTAGCCACTTACTGGTAGGAAGATATCACAGCAATCCATTAACACCATGATAACGCAGCCAACGCGCGTAAAGTGGGTAAAGTAGCTCGCTAAAATCAGGATGACCGTGATAACGTGATGGCACATCATTTGGTAGTGGTCCTTTCGACGGGCTTCAGCATTGAGAATGAGGATTTGGTGCAGATAGAAAGCATTTTGAGTTAGATAATAAAACTTGACGGGGCCTGCGATGGGTATATGCGGATATTCGCGCCATATATCGATTGGATCGAGTACGCGGGTTGGTAGGTTATAATGAACATACTGAAAAATAAAAACTTGAGTGAGATGTGAATGACAGGCGAGATAGACTACATACGAGACCGAATCCCCATTGAATGGTATAATACACGACAGACCATCCTTGCTCAGCGAAGCGAAGAACACTTCGGTTTAGCTGGCGCAATTCTTTCGTGGAAGGACCTGACACCGCGCTGACTTTCGCGTGGCCATTGGCAACACCGTTGGATTTGCCACTTGGGGCGCCATTTCCATTCGCTATGTGCCCATTACCATTTGTGACACCATTTGAAGCGACATTGGTGCCATTCTGATGGGCAGCCTTGGTGCGCAGTTTTAGTTTCCATGCGAGGTCCCTGTGAAGTTTCCACCGCGCCAGGGGTTCAAAAAAGCCGAGACGCAACGCGTCGCGGAGAATGGCCATGACTGCAATCAAGGAGATGACCATGCAGATGTCTAGTGGGCCGACATTGTAGTACGTTGAGTGGTGGAACGAGTCCGGGAATGCTGGAGAAGTGGTGGGGTACTGGAGGGTGTAGAAAGAGACGAGGACGGCGGCCAGGGAGTCGGAGTGGGCCATGGCAGGCGGGGAAGGGGGCCTGCGGAGAAAATAAAAGGAAAGGAATATAAGCTGCAGGGGGATGGGCTGGCAGCTGCAACCTATGAGAGTTCGCAGACGACGCACCTGCGCTCGCCAGTCCGACCCCGTGGGAACCAGGCCCCGTTTCTTCATCAACCCCAACGTACATAATCTACCTTCTGCACCCATGGCTTCGTCCTCAAATCAGCCCAATACAACCCTCTACATCAATAATCTCAACGACAAGGTCAACAAGGAGGAGCTCAAATCCCAGTTGTTCGCGCTCTTTACCACCTATGGCAAAATCATCGACATCGTCGCTTCAAAAAGCCAGAAAATGCGTGGTCAGGCATTCCTCGTCTTTACAGACCTAGCAGGCGCGACATCAGCCATGCGGGCGTGCGAGGGCATGGTCTTCTACGATAAACCCCTTGTGAGTCCATTTGAAACGCGCTCGCCTCCGGATGTTCGCTCAGACACGCATCTGGACAGCATATTGATTATGCCAAGTCCAAATCATACGCTACACTTCGCAGCGAAGATCCCGACTTCGTGCCTCCAACAGCAGCCAACGCAAGCAGTTTGCTCCAGCAGAACGGGAAACGGCAACGAGACGGAGACGCAGGGGACTCAGAGCGGCAGGCGAAGCGGGAAAAGTCTGACGAATCGGACGAGGAGATGGAGATTGATGACGAAGAGGAGACACCACAAAAGCAGGATACTTGTACGTCGTGTTATTTGGTAATCATATCCCAACATCTGTTTCACATCGCATTTCTTGCAAGCCACGGCCCCAACAAGCGTTCCTGCTCAGGTTCAGTCACCCTCATCCCGTCTGCTGTGTACAAATCTGCCTCAAGAAGTCACAGACGATGTCTTATCTGTTCTATTTCAACAGCAAGTGTCATATATTATTTTCGGTTACACATAATTTATTAACTACGATCTCTAAAGATACAAAGGTTTCCAAAAGACCCACGTAACGTGGTCACCTGCCCTGAATCCAGCAGGCATAAGAGTAAAAATGGCGCAGGTGTTATTCGAGTCACCCGAATTGGCAACAACTGCCAAAGATGCTCTAGACGGTTTCACTCTCAAAAAGGGTTGGCAGATGTCCGTCGTCTATATCTGAAGCTTTGCGCCGATCTTGAATTCCGTGGAGCGGTGTGTTGTTTGTCTATTTCTGAAATTTGTAATATCATGTCTGTTAGATGTTTATCTTATCAAAAACGGCACTAAAGATTAACCCTACAAGAAAATACGATTGTCAGCAGACCATGGTGCGCATTCTATAGACGAACAACGGATACGCCCTTCCGAATAATCAATTTGTCTCTCAACTCTCGGAGAATAAGTCATGCTGTCGGCTCCGCATCTGTTGTTTGGCGACCAGTAATCTTTATCAATCTGGGGTTGTTGGAAATTTGCTATCTGATACAAGCATCAGAAAAACGAATTGTCGCTCACCATAATCGATTGCCCATTAAGCGGGATATGGAGCTCCACTAGTTCGGGATCCATTCAATACAATTGCGAATGGGCATGAAGACTACTTGGAAGCTCGACGTCAACTGACCTTGGCTTTCCTTTGTCGCCATTTTGAGGTTTCCGATACACTCTCGACCCTGTAGGGCTATGAATCTTCTACCGTCCACCGTTCCAAAAAGCAGAAATTCTTGCGGTGGAATGTTGAGGGCTCGCTTAGGGCGGTGGAGGCAAATGCTTACCCTGAAATTCTGATCAAGGTGGAGAGTGAACTCTTGGAATAATCTTACAGTTCCGGAGATAGGCGCCCATCCTTGCTTTCAAATGCTGATTGATTATTTTCTCTAATTTCGACCTTCATTCTAGGTTTTCCAAACAGGATTTTGATCCCTTCAACGAGTGCCTCAATGAAGGAATACTTAGCATTCTCGTAAACGGGTCACTCTACAGTCTACACTCAATACAAGATGCAATATTGTCAGGACCCTCTAGTTAATCGCTGTGATAGCCTTCAGGAGGGCATGACCGATCGGCTCAGCTGACGCTGGGTTCTGTCCAGTGATAAGGCGCCCGTCGACGACTACCTTGGCCTTTGGATTAGCAGGACAGTTATTAGCTGATGTTTCACACTCCAAAGAACAGAGTATATGCTACTCACCCCCCAGAGTTGGTCAGCCTTTTCATATTTGCCGCCGAGTTCGCCAATTTTATCTTCTAACAAGAATGGGATCTCCTACCATGAAAAGATGAGTAATAGATCCGTACAACCATCTTTGATGAACTGCTAACCTTAACTTTATCAACGCTAACTTCCTCAGCATCGCTGAAACCAGTGAACTTGCGCCCAGCAAAGATCGACTTTCCGGAAGCGTCTACAGCGCCGACCAATGCCCTAGATAAATTCAAAAGATTTGATAAAAATTCAACATGGTGCTTTAGGCGGCATTCAACGGGGCACACTTACGCCGGCCCATGGCACACAGCTGATACGATCTTACCAGCGTCCCAGAACTAGAATTTAAAATATCAGTTTTCCAGAATATTGTTAAACGGCGCTCGCGTCCCGGGAATTGTGGCGCACCTTGCCGATTAATTGGGCGTTAACGGGATCTGAGGCAAGATCCAACACGGGACCATGGCCCCCTACGTAAAAAATGGCGTCATATCCCTTGGGATCAACCTCTGAGAGCTTTTTGGCGCTAGAAAATTTAGCTTTCACGGTTTCGTCATTCAGGAACTTGATGGAGCCTTCGTCCTTGGCGAAAGCCTACAGTTATCGGCTTTTCAATCGGTATTACTACCATGTTGAGGTTGAATAGACCATACCTTGACGCTTCCTTCGTCGATTGGTGGGTTGGGTCCCTTGGGGGAGGCGAAATCGATGTTCGCATGGGGAGATAGCACCCAATACGGATGTGCGGCCTCGGGCAGATACCAGCCCTACATCAATGGGACGATGAGTTATGAACGAGGGACATATATCGGGACAACGTACAGTCTGATTGCCAGTGAGAGTCCTGTCGGCGCTGGTGAATACGAAGAGGACAGAGGGCATGTTGTTTCAGATGATAGTTAGTTGGAGGTTTGGGTTTAGGGGAAGAGCTTTTGACTTGGAACCCATGCACATGCCTTATATAGGCCGACAAAGACAGGTCAGAAACTCAAAGTGTGGGTTCTTTGTCACGGACGTGGATTATTCACCCAGTCGAATTACTGTCAGCCTATCATGGTCGCAATATTGATCGCCCATATGTTCCATCTGGTTCCACGGATATTTTGTTCAGCGTCGAACCAGCTAAAAATGTCGATGGTGTCTTGATGGTGTCAATGCAAATCATGATCCTTTCGGGAGATCGAAGTCGTTGGGCATCGCAATTGGACAGGTAAGCGTACTCACGCGGAGTTAAGATATCAGGAGGTGTTCGATATCACCTATCTGTTTGTCGGACACCACACTCGGAGAGGCCATTGAGGGCAAACGGGAACATGGAGCAACTCGCCATTTGTATAGCCGGTAAGTGGTGGGAATGCAGCACGACATTCGAATCCCCTCTCCACACATTCTTCAAAAACATAGATCTTCCTCTGGATGGAAGTCGTCTCCGATAAAGAAACTCGTTCGTTTCCAACATATTCATAAAAGGGGAATAAGCATAGGCGTCACTGATTAGATTAGATCAACATGGTCCGTGATTAGATTAGATGCAATTACTGTATGCAGCTGTCGGCAATCACCGTGGATGCTGATTTGCTCCCGTTCAACCGCTCAGCACAAACGTTCAAAGCTGTTCAAAGCCTATACGAACCGCTCACCATGTCGTCCTTCTTCGGCCTGTAAGTCGTATTTCTATCTCACGAAACACTATCCAAAGTTGTGCTTATCTCGCCTGTTTCCAGCGGCAAGACTCGCACATTCAAGCCTCGAAAAGACGTCCCAGAGGGCACGAAACAGTACCAGCTTCGAAAATACGCCGAGGCCACTCTGGTAAGGATCGAGCCTACGCGACTGCGTTCTCTGCGGACCATCCGACGCGCACTCTGATTCCTCTTCCATTGCTTATAGGGATCTGGAAATCTACGGCTGGCCGTGCAACTCCCAGAAGGCGAGGACCTAAACGAATGGCTAGCCGTACATAGTAAGTAGGCTCTAGTTCCAGAGACAGAAAGCGCAGATCTTGCTGACATATGAATCCCTATAGCCGTGGACTTCTTCAACCACTTGAACATGCTCTACGGAACTGTGACAGAGTTCTGCACACCCTCAGAGGTACGCAGCCTATCTATTGGAAGAATCTCATCTCAACGTGTGGCGCAGTGTCCTATCATGTCTGCAGGTCCAAGGTTCGAGACCTTTATGTCCTCTCTAAATAAACTCAGCGCAGTACCATATCAGGTATGAGTACCTATGGGAAGACGGGATCAAATATAAGCGGCCTACCAAGCTTCCTGCGCCAGAATATGTGGACGCACTGATGAATTGGGCCCAGAATCTACTGGATGACGAGAACGTCTTCCCAAACAAAATCGGTACGCCTTTTCCATCAGTGCTCGAAGTTGCATTCTGAATTTCATATGTCAAGGTGTTGCATTCCCTAGGAATTTCCGCGATACAGTCAAGACGATTGTGAGGCGATTATTCCGCGTATATGCGCACATTTACAGCAATCACTTCGATCACATTTGTGCTCTGGGTATCGAAGGTATTTTTTTCTGCGCGTATTTTTTTACCGTCTTCCCGGTATTAAAATGAAAATACGCAGCCCATCTTAATACTAGTTATCGACACTTCTTCTTATTCGTCAATGAGGTTTGTCATCGTTTCCATACCATCTGGACCACAGGTTTGATGACTCAGGATTTGCGTCTAGTTCGATCTAGTAGACAAGAAGGAGCTGGCGCCCCTGGATGAATTGAATGACGCTATCCTGGCAGAAGATCTAAAGGCGAAGTAAAGGAGTAGTAATACCGAGTGTCCCCTGACACCAGGAGGCAACATAATGGGATTGTACGCATTGAGTTTTGTAATTTTAGCTGTATTGATATACCCCGTGTATCCGTCGTAAGGCGTGGAGCGATATCAGGTCGAGTAGTCGTAGATTCCAAAAAAAAAAATCATGATACCTCTTGAATATTGATAGAGGATACAGTAGGAAAACTGTGGAGTACAATGATGACGTGCTACAAAGACCGAATCGTGTATAGCGATAATTGCGCGCCTAAAGTAGGTACTTGGGATGTATGATCCAAAAAAACAATCGTTTGCGGAATAAAGAGGCGAGGGGGAACTACAAAAATCGTATCGTGTATGGCGATATTTGTGCGAGTGGAAGGTAAGTATATCACTGGAAGTGAAAGCCTAACAAATGCGCGCCGGCCCAAGTCAAGGAAAAATATAGTACAATACACGGATTATGTATGGTCTGCGGTATTCTGAAGGTCCGACCCAGTTTTATACAGAGGAAGATACAAAGAAACTCGATGTTACAATGCGGAAGATGCAATAATGTACTGTTAAAATGCAGGTTGGAAAGCTTGAGGTGACTGGAAAAACGGTCTATGGGTCTGGGTACACGTGAATGGGTGGATTGTACGGTGGCAGAGGAGAAAGAGAGGCTACAACGCGTGTGCGAAGGGGGGGTAGATCAGATCGTTCTCTGCGGAGAAGCTGATCAGTAAGAAAACCAGAAGAGACAAAGTAATTGCACCCACTTTCACGATTGACCATTGCACAACGAGATTCTTTATGCGGTCCCGGAGACTTTGTTGACAGTGTTCGCAGGTCAGATGTTCTGCTAATGGCCGCAATGCTGATTCCATAGAGCTTGTGGACAAATCTGGTTTTAGGGTAAGTCCAAGAATATATAGATTAGATTGCATCTTCGGGAAGCTTACCAGGCCGTGCATCCCAGGCGAGATAAGCCGAGGCCAATGCCCACGCTCTTGTCAAGCGCTTCTGCTCTGTGAAATCACAGGTGGTAGTTGGAGCGTGTGGATTTGGCGGAGGAAGAAGGACGCGTTTGAGGGCGTCTGAACGTCCGAAATGCAAGAAGAAGAGGCGCTTGAGATAAACGGGCCCTATTTTTTCAGCCATGTCGTCGGTGATCGTGGAGAGGGGGAATGCGAGGAGATGGGAGGAAGTGGCTACGGCAAGATCGAACAGGTCATGGGAGGCTGCAAGAGCGTACAATTCGATAGGATACAAGGGTGCATAACTTAGGAGGACGGAATAGAGTGGTGTGGAGGGTGCGATGCGAGATTTTGGAGGGATACCGTAGACTGGCAGACGATTGACGGCCGATACGAGAGTAGGGAAGGAAGGGGAGTAGTGAGCGCAGGGCATGTCGTAGACGGTGTGCAGGATGATGTTTAGGACGGTGGAATTTTCTGGAAGTGAGACGACGGGGTCGCGATCCTTGGGCGAGAGTACAGGGAGAGGCAGACGGCCGCGAAAGCCGTTGTCAGAGGAGGCTATGAGGATGTGCGAATGAACATAGAAGAAGACATTGTCTGAGGAGAGGAGGACGATGTCGTCTGGGACGGGGAGATGGTGGGCGCCGGGATAGAAGGTGGTGGAGACGGAGACGAGGGTCTGGGCGTCTGTGTCGTCTACGGGGGAGCCGTCGTGGGATTGCTATAGGAGAAGTGAGCGTGAGCAGTGGGCGGGGCAGAAGGGGCTCACGGGCGGGGTGGGGATCTGCATGGACGCTCTGTCGAGCTTTTGGGCATAGTCAAGGTCGATGGGGTCCGCGACAAACTGCAGCACAGAGTCCCAGTCAGAGTCCATTGGAGTGGGAGGAAGAGGAGCGCTCAGATCCAAGTCAAGCAAGTCTCTCGTATTCTTATCCTGTCCACCCCACCAGCCAATCACCATAAGTCCTGCCTGCACCCCCGTTCTCATTGGAAGCAGCCCTCCATTCCGCAACTCGTTCACACCTACCTACGACCAGATCCAGTCCAGCCTTGTACTTACTGGCCCCGCTGCAACATCGCGATCTCTTTCGAACAACTAAAAGACAAATCTAATCCGGTTTAATTCCTGTACAGATCCAAATCTTCTCGGCATCCTTCACTGCACCCGTCCTTCTACAGCCTAGACCCCTTCTCCCCTTCTGCAAAATTCCTGCTTTTGGCATTTTTGATCTGCTGGATCTCCTCTCTCTTTCCAAAATTGGAATCGTGCAGTTCCTGTTCAGATACGCCCATCAGTCCCGCAGCTTCAGAAAAACGACGATCCTGCCACATACCATATTGGCCAACCGTTTCGCTGTCGAGACCGCGTTCAGCTTGCGAAGCACCTTGTCTTCCGGCAATGTAATTTCTTCCAATTTTGTTTCTGTCATGCGACCTCTTTTAGGTGGCGCGGGGTCTAGAAATGTTGATTCTGCTTACTGATACGATCTTCGATCTTCAATACTCTCTCTTCATCTCGCTCAGTGACGAAGCTGATAGCAATGCCGCCCTTTCCTGCACGCGCCGTTCGCCCTACGCGGTGCGTGTATTCTTCTGGCTCCTGTGGAAGATCCCAATTAATAACCAGTGCGACGTCTTCGATGTCGAGACCACGCGCTCCAACGTCTGTGGAAATCAGGACTGGAACAACGGAAGCCCGAAACAGTTGCAACGAAGACAAGCGCTCTTTTTGTGTTAGTCTCGAATGCAGAGCCGTGCTTCGAATGAGCAATGTCTTCAAAAGAAGGGTCAGATATGCAGCAGTCTTGGGTTTGGCGCAAAATATGATTGTTGGCGGAGGTTGTTCAGGCTCCTCTTCGGCATGATCGATTTTCGCTTTCTTTGCTTTCGGTTTTGGCTTGCCGTGCTTTCCATGTTTCACTGGCTCCGGCTGAGCCCGTCGCAGAGCAATGGTCGATTCCGGGGGATTGCACAAGAGGTAGTAGAGATAGGCTTCGCGAACATGTGATGGGACAAGAATATAGTGCTGCTTCAATGTGGACACCGTTTCAACTCTGAATATAAATCCGGTTATAATTGATCGTTATCAGAATGAAAATACGTACATCTCTTTCATTCGGTGAATAAATGGCTTTTGCTTGCCGGGCCTAGGCGGGGCGTCAGCTAGTTGTTCTATCGCCGGCGTCAGCGTAGCAGTGAACAGGCATGTTTGTCTTTCTTTGGGGAGGACGTTGAATAAATAACTTAATTCTGGTGTAAAAGTAGATGTGAGAAGCCTATCAGCTTCATCCAATACCTGTTGGCAGTCAATTAGTGGTTTGCTTGAGCGCAAATCGGTATGACGCACCAAAAATTTCACTCGAGATAGATCCCATTCATCGGCACTGCTCCGCAAGTGGTCCACTATCCGCCCAGGCGTCGCGATAACTACATGAGGGCGATTGCCCAGTTCTATTGATTGGGCCATCATATCCATCCCGCCGACAATAACAGCGGTTCGAATGTTGAAGGAATTGCCAAGGACTGCGAATTGCTCAGAGATCTGGAAAGCGAGTTCACTGTTCGCAAGCATTGAGTTCGGTCTCTTCTCTGGATTTTTGAGCGTTCATACCGGGTTGGGGTAAGGACTAGAGCATAGATTCCATAAGGATCAACTGCTAATTTTTGCAAAATTGGCAAGGCGAATGCGATAGTTTTTCCTGAACCGGTCTTGGCATTGCCGATGCAGTCTCTACCTGTTTAAATAAACGTTTAATCGGATATTCTTCAAAGAGGTATGTACATACTTGCCGGCTAGAAGTGGGGGTATGCATGCAGATTGAACCTCTGTAGGCGCTTTGATTGACATGCTCTTCAGCGCGCCTTGCAACTGCGTGGATATTCCCAGAGATGCGAACGAATGCACAGCAGGAGAAAAGGCGGGCTTTCTCTTTTCTAGAGAGCTCTTCGTCCCAAAGGTACCTAGACGATCACTGACAATGAGGTCGGACGTGTTAATTTCGTCGTGTTCATGGACTTCTTCGTCGTCGTCTGAGAAATCTTTACGCTCTTCATCTTCTTCCCGACCAGATTCGTTGAGCCGTCTTGAACTGGAACACGACTCCCAGCCTTCATTCTCTGACCCACTACCTTTGAATTTGGAGATACGTCGTTTCTTTCGGGTGGGGCCTTCTTGATGCCTGAGCAGATCGTCAACGGAGACTGTTATGAGGTTGGATTTTCCGAACATGGCAGGAAGGCAATGGTAAGGTCTCCAAACGGTTCTGTCGTTTGTCAAAGTGTTGTCACGGAACAGAGACGCAAAAGTCGTGAATGTCTTTCAAGTCCGACCAGTAATAGCAAAAATGAGCGCGTCGCTGACGTAATGGTAGCGCCAGTATCTCTTCAGCACTGACAACAGTGACAAAGCTTCGAGTGTACCAAGTACATAACGATCTTACATTTTTAGAACCAAAGTCGTCCAGAGAAAACTACTATATAAAGGGTAACATAAGATGACACGAAAATGAAAGGTATAGCAAGTTGAGAAATAAGTATGGCAGGTTGGGGAATGATGGAATATGCACACAACAGTTCAACAGCCCGAGGCGAATGCAATATATAAAAAAACTGTAGCCCATGTATGAAATGTCTGCAGTCCTGAACAACCAGGTCCGGACCTGATGCGTACGGGGAAAGGAAAGAGAAAAAATGGGACGCGTATACAGTTGCGGACTTATGCCACAACATCAGCAGAACTAAAGCTGCTACGTCTCCTACGGACACTTCTCAATCCAGGTCTCTCGGATTTAGTGGCAGGCACCACAACTGCTGCCACATTGCTGGCTACCCAAGCATCTGGTTTACCCTCGAGAGCAGCGCGTTTGAGATTCCCAACATCTGTCAGCGAATTTGCATGTTGAGCATGTGCAGGTCTTTTGGAGGACGCCAGAGTTGGAAGACGAGATGGAGTTGGAGGCACCGCGTTGGCATTGGTGTTGCGTAGTTGTCGAGTTGTAGCCTGGGGTTGAGCATTGGCGGCGGCCAATGCTTTCGCCGCTGACGTCGTCCTCGTCGATGCCAGGCGAGGAATTTTGTTGGGTCCTTGTCGCGAGGTTTTGACAGGCGATGCGGGAACAGTGGTAGCGGCCCCAGTTCCAGTCTTCTTGATAGCAGCGGCACCAGCGGTAGACCGTGTGACCCGCGAGGGTCGATGTTCGGATGATGTGATTCCTCTTGACGGCGCGGGCTTCATCTTGCGCGCAACAGGAGCGATCCCGAGAGCAGGCAATACGTCATCTTCTTCGTCCTCCTCGTCGGAATCTTGAGCGACTCGTTTGGCATTGGGAGTTTTGCGGGGTTGCCCAGGAGGAGCGATCTCTTTTGCCTTCGCTGCTGCTGCCGCAATATGGCGACTTGGAGTGACTGGTGGTAACTCAATAGTGGGCCGTGTTGGCGTCATCTGCATTGGCTCGTCTTCTTCATCTGCCTCTGCAGGTGGTGTTGCCGGAGTGACAATGGGTGTTGCAAATTGCGTACTGGCAGCCTGTGCGACCTGTGTCTTTTTCATTTCATCTACTGCCGCCCACTTAGCCCATTCCAATTGCTTAAGATACATGTATTGCTGCTGGGGACCAACGACGGTACCAGGCCTGACGATTCGCATGAACGCAATGGCTTCATTTGCTGTAAATCCATATTTCCAGATGAGATAGGCCCCGATTAAAGTCCCTGTTCTTCCTAAGCCAGCTTTACACTACGATATGTCAGTGACATTGACAGATGGAGAGTATAAAACTTACATGGACGGCGACCACGCCTCCACTCTCTACCACTCGATCGGCTACATCAAGGAATGTGCGCACGATCTCATCTGTAGGATTTGTTCCATCATCGAAGTATAGCTCCATGTGATCAATTCCACGATCTAGAAAAGTATTGCGGTCATAGAGCTCGGTATTTAGGCGAACGACAAGTTTTATACCGCGCTTCTCGAAGTAATCCAGACAGTTGAGATAAGGGGTGGGGAGTTTTCGTTGCAGGGCATGTTTGGTATTCGTGGAAGAAGAAAGAGAAGTAGCCGTGGAAGCACCTGGCTTCGCGTTTTCCTTAGCTTCCTTTTCCCGCTTTATCCAATTGGTATCAACCGGGGATGCGAATGCGATGAAATTGGGGGTCAGCCAGTTCCAGTCTCCATTTTCGACCTTCTCGTAATATTCATAATCCTCGACATTGAATTCGTTCATATCGCAAAGGCCGTTTTGCATGGCCTTCCAAATCCCCCATAGACAATCCTGAATATTTAGGTTGAAGTCGGAGGGACCACGACCGGCATCTCTGAATGGCATGAATTCCATCTCTGCTATTGGGTGGAAAGCTTCCCATGGCGCCCGCCGTTGGACAATCATCTAACCAAAAA
Source organism: Pholiota conissans (assembly GCA_015484465.1). Taxonomy (NCBI): domain Eukaryota; kingdom Fungi; phylum Basidiomycota; class Agaricomycetes; order Agaricales; family Strophariaceae; genus Pholiota; species Pholiota conissans. Next base: position 37,572 of record MU155165.1, read on the forward strand.
AAAAAATTGAATGATAAGAGAATGAGAACCAGGAAGCTGGACTCACGATGTATAGCGCCATTAATAGAGCAGCATTAGCTTTGCGTTTTGGATCGTCCGAGGAATATAGCACCAATCTGTGAGATGAGAGTTCGCTATCCTAAAGATTGGGCGCAACCCCCACAACACGTGAATGAGTGACCATGAGGCAACATCATGGTGAATTGGGCGTCGTACCTCGAGGAGTTCATGGATAAGTATGCATGCCTTGTAGACCATCGAGAGATTTAGGGGGCCCCAATCCTGGAAAAAGGAGAGATAGAGAAGCTGGTCGTCAATTGTAAAATAATAGTAGGATGCGTGTTCATCCAGAGAGGTAGATAGCCCAGCCTTCGGTCGTGCGCGTACTCGTGGCTGATTTCCAGGCTCCGCAGCTAATCGGTTCAGCACCTGCGCTGTAGGAGGAGGATGGGGAAAGGTGGTGAAATAGAGTCTAGATATTGTGTCAATTTGAGTTGGATTCGCGGGAAAGGCAATACATTACCTGTCGCTGAACTGGCAGAGTGGCTCGCACTTGGGAGTCATTTCTTGAGGAGAAAAATAATAGGAGAAAACGCGTATGAACAGGGTTTGCGTTGCTGGAGAGGGAATGACAGAGGCGGTGAACGAGGTAACATGCAGTCCAAGAGCCACAAACCACGTTGTGGTTCAATAAGGAAAATCACACACGTGACATATTGTTGTTTCCCCAAGCTCACGTGGGCGTATCTTTTGTCTCGGTCCGCCGGGTCCGCCAATCTTGGACGAAGTCTTGAACATTTTCCTCCCACAACGACGCGTGAATATTCTCCAAAGCATACCTTGTGCATGGATCTGCCGTTAGACCCGCCTCGTAAAAAAGCTGACCAAATCTCGGGCCTTATAACCTTGGCGAACGATCAGAAGTACGGCTACTGGTGGTTTGGGCATCCACTGGACGCTATGTACAGCCTGGCATGACAATCCTGAGATTAATAGGTGCTTCTACTCGACGCCGGAAGCGGTTTCTTGAATGTGGAGAGAATATAAATGACATGCTTTAAGCGGAGGCTTGGGAATACAAAGACCTACCTCTGTGTCTCGCCCACGACTACAAGATTTATCCCTTTCAGCATGCAGGACATACCCACCTATACATTGCCTACAATAGGCGTGCTTTTGGTTGGGTATGCGATTTCAAAATGGCTTAATTCCGCTACTTATCAGGTGCTCGGTTCAATTTTCCATGTAACTTTCCTTCAGAACTAATTTTCTGGAATGAAACGCGTCTAGCTCAGACATATTCCTACCGTCGGTCCTTCTGGGCCCATTTCTTCGTACTTAGGCGCGATCAAATATTTCCAACATGGGCAAGACATCGTTCGCGAAGGCTATGAAAAAGTTTGCATTGTCGTTTATGGCCCTAATATCACACTTCAACTTCCGCTTTAAAGCACTATCCAGGCCTGTTCAAAGTACCCACAATGGGACGATGGATGGTCGTTGCAACTGGACCTCAATCAGTCGAGGACATTCGTCGTGCGAGCGATGATCAACTATCGTTTATTGAAGCTGTTAACGAGGCAACTATCAATCTTCTACGACCAATTTTATCTATTGAAAATGCATTAGTTGATTCAATCCGACTACACGTTTGGGCCCGAAAACCTTCGAAAACCTTTTCATGTTGCTGCAATACGGTCGTCTCTAACGAGAAACCTTTCCGTAAGGTTTGAAGATTTGAAGGATGAAATCTTCGAAGCTTTCCCATCTCTTATTCCTGTTCAGAAAGGTGCCTTGCCTTCCTTTCTGATGCTACTTTGTCTCATTGTCATCCTTATAGAATGGGTCAAAATACCCGCATATAGAACCATGATGAAGACAGTATGCATGACCAGTAATCGACTATTTGTGGGCTTGCCATTATGTGAGCAACATAATGGATGGCTCTTGTTGCTGAGCACTGACCAGTTGTTAGGTCGGGACCCAGGCTTCAGAGAACTCAATGAACAATTTACAATTGATGTGATCAAAGCTGCTTGGACCATCAACATGTTTCCAACAATCCTCAAACCGTATGTCGGCATGCGCATGTGCTGTTGCCATTCCAACTGAATAGCTTTACAGCATTATAGGCAATATCCTCACCAATGTCCCGAAGAGCATCAAACGTGGAATTCAATATGCCGGACCTTTAATCCAAGAACGTCTCGAGAAAGAGGATGAATACGGTCCCGATTGGCCGGAAAGACCTGTAAATTGACCTCCTCAAATTCAGAAGGTCCAACTGATATGTAATAATTCTAGAATGACATGATCAGTTGGTTGTTGCAACAAGCACAGACTCCAGAGGATCGTAATGTTCGGAGCATAGTCCTTCGTTTGCTCTCTGTTAATTTTGCTGCAATACACACTACTTCCATGGTGGGCGACATTTTGAATTGTCATTTTATCTTTGCTTTTTCTCAAGGAATATGGCAGGCTTTTACTCATATTCTCTACTATCTGGCTGCAAATCCTCAATATGTTGCACCTATGCGGGAAGAAGTAGAAAGCATAGTAGCATCTGACGGTTGGACCAAAGTCTCCATGGCTAAAATGCGCAAATTGGACAGCTTCATCAAGGAATCTCAGCGAATGAATGTTTCAGCCAGTAAGGCACAAGCTACGTTTTGCAAAGAAACCCTTTTAATTTTCGAGTCTCAGTGAACTTGGCACGTGAAGCGCTTCAAGACTTTACTTTCTCAAATGGAATTACAATTCCAGCAGGCACTCAGGTAGCAGTAGCAACTAATCCAACCCATATGGACAAGGTAAGAAGGTCTTTCAATGCTGTTACATCTGGATCAAATCAATAATTATTTACAATATATGCAAGATAAATTATGAGAATCCAGAAAAGTTCGATGGATTCCGATACGCAGAAATGCGTGAAGAAGACGGAGAAAGTCTCAAACATCAAAGTGTCGCTTTGACAAATGACTATTTTGTCTTCGGTACGGGACGGCACGCTTGGTTCGCATTTTTTTTTGTTTTGTGCCGAATTATTTCTCCGATGAATCTCACTTCTATGTATTTCTAGTCCTGGTCGCTTCTTTGCAGTCAACGAGCTGAAAGCCATGCTCATCCACGTTCTTCTAACGTACGATGTGAAGATGCCTAACGACGGTCCACGACCTCAGGATTTCTGGTTCCAGGGCAATTGTGTGCCGAACCTTACCGCAGAGGTCATGTTCAGGAAACGCGTCTGAGGGGGTCAATTGACGGTGGTCGATTGATCGAGTGTTCCGAGTTCATGGGAGGGTGAAATTTCTGAGAGTACGATTAGAATGAGTAGTGCATTGAATAAATATCAGGAGCATATTCATTTTGCTGAACAAGTCCAATGTTGTGCCCACTGGCAGGGACTGCATGGTGACTGCACAAGGTAAGTGGCGGGCCGCGCGGTCAACAAGTGTATTTGTCACTGTTGTTTCACGCGTCAAGACGGGTCTTCCTCGTCCACCACCTTCCAGCAGCCTTGTCCTGCTTGTATTCGTATTTAAAGGGCGTAACATACGTGGCGCTCTGCTATTTAGCTCAAACAGTCCTTTACAATGCCGGAGACCCAGATTTTCAAGGTTATTCCTCCATCCCTCATTATTCTGGGAAACTAACACGTCGGACGTGATCTCGCAGGCTACCTACAGCGGTATTCCGGTCTATGAGATGTAGGTTTCATGTCTACGCGCACTTGCCTATGCAGCTACTGATATTACACGTATAGGATGTGCAAAGGGGTCGCGGTGATGAGGCGGCGCTCAGATTCATGGCTGAACGCGACACAGATACTGAAAGTCGCAGGTTTTGATAAACCTCAGCGTACACGCGTATTGGAACGCGAAGTCCAGAAAGGCGAACACGAAAAGGTGCAGGGAGGGTACGGAAAGTACCAAGGTTTGTTTATTTCTGGCGTTTCTACAGGTTCTCCTAAACAAAGAACCTCCAGGCACCTGGATACCTCTTGAACGAGGACTGAACCTAGCAAAGCAATACAATTGCGAAGCTCTACTGCGTCCTATCATTGAGTTTCAGCCTGCAGCAAAGAGTCCGCCTCTTGCTCCCAAACACTTGGTTGCGAATACAGTCAGCCGACCACCGCGTAAAGCCGCTATCATCGATGCGCCAACTGCCAGCGCTCTCATCAACACACGGTCGTCTCGAAGACAAGCTCCTGATGCTGTTGACGAAGAATCCGATCATGATACGCTCTCTGTCCGCGGCTCGGAGGACGGCTCTATGACACCATCGCCTTCAGAAGCTTCCTCGAGCTCAAGGACACCTTCCCCCATAAACAGCCCTGGGGCTTCGTATAGCTCGATTGGTGCTGATGATCGGCATCGAAGACACAGAAAACGACTTTCGATAGATGAACGCACCAATGTTTCCGACGCAGAGGAGGATAAACGATCTTATGAGGACCAGATGCTGGAATTCTTCATCTCCGATACAAATCAAGTCCCACCCCTTTTGGTGAATCCGCCCGCTGACTTTGATCCCAACATGGCCATTGACGACGATGGCCATACACCACTCCATTGGGCATGCGCCATGGGCCGCGTCCGTGTGGTCAAATTACTTCTAACAGCCGGTGCTGACATCTTCAAAGTCAACAAAGCTGGACAGACCGCTCTTATGCGCAGTGTAATGTTTGCAAACAACTACGATGTTCGCAAATTTCCGGAGCTGTACGAGCTGCTGCACCGATCGACTTTGAATATTGACAACTATAACCGAACGGTTTTCCATCACATTGTAGACGTCGCTATGTCAAAAGGGAAAACCCATGCGGCGCGCTATTATATGGAAACGGTTCTTACTCGACTAGCCGATTACCCAAAAGAACTGGCAGATGTAATCAACTTCCAGGACGAAGATGGCGAGACCGCCCTTACGTTGGCAGCAAGATGCAGGAGCAAGCGGCTCGTTAAAATTCTCATTGACCATGGAGCAAATCCGAAAATAATGAACAACGATGGCAAAAGCGCGGAGGATTATATTTTAGAAGACGAACGCTTCCGGTCCTCTCCTGTACCCCCGTCTCGTGTTGCGACTATGTCATATCGAAACGCTCATTCCGCATATCCACCCCCTTCTGCACCTATTGGCTACGCGTTTGCTCCTATGAATGGTGATAAACCACCTTTGCATCATTCAGTCGCGGCGCAGAAAGCAAGTACGCGATGTGTTAACGACATCGCTGCTATGATGGACAGTCTGGCGGCATCCTTCGATCAAGAGTTGAGGGATAAAGAACGTGATACTACCCAAGCTCATGCCCTGCTTGCAAACATCCAAGCTGAAATTTTGGAAAGCCAGCGCGCTGTTGGCCACCTCAAAGCTCAAGCCGAGAGCCTCCCACAAGTAAAACAACATCTACAAGATTTGGCTTGTGGCTTATCAGAGAAAATGGGACGTCGTTATCGTCTAGGTTGGGAGAAGTGGCTCAAGGATGAAGAATCGCGCGAGAAAAACATCCGTGACGCAGCCAATGGCGAACTAATACTTACCCCGGCTACTTCCACCATCCAGATCGACGACAGCACTGAAACCGATTCCGCCTCTGACAGTGAAAAGACAAAAGGCAAGCGGAAGGCTACAGCTGTAGAGGACATATCCGATCTAGTTGCACTGTACTCAGATATCCCCATCGATCCAGAAGAACTCCGACAAAGTTGCGATGCGCTGCGCGAAGAGATTTCTCAGCACCGAAAACGAAGAAAAGTTATGTTCGACGAGTTAGTCACATTCCAAGCAGAGGCTGGTACGAGCGGGCGTATGGGAGAATATCGACGGTTGATAGGTGCTGGGTGTGGGGGTGTACCTCCTAGCGAAGTTGATCAAGTCCTTGGGATGTTGTTGGAGGTACGTCTGCACTCCAGTGTAAATATCTATACACATTATTTCGGTATCCTGACTTCGTCGACCTAGACCCTTGAATCAGAAGAACCTAGTTCATCGTCAATAGCTTGGCTTGCTTCAAAACCTGTTCCAGTAGGATGAGGTTGCCCCTGTATGATTGAGGTTTGGTTAAGGTTCCTAATTTATATCTATACATCTTCTGTACTCCCATGTATTACCCGTGATATCTTTTTCACAGGTGAGAAACCGACAGGCAACCTTGTGGAAAGTGGATATGCACACACATTTTACGATAGAAAAGATGTAAGTCAAGAACATTCACTAAATCACACAATGAGAAATCAGAATAAGGCGGACACATTGGAAAAGGAGCTACGTATACGAATACATTACATAGCGACACGGGTAGATATAAAATCGAACAATAAATTGTAAAAATGGGTAAAATCAGAACGAGGACAGCTATCAGGCTTTGGAAGGTGACGCTGCTTGGACAATGAGCAAACTCCCATTGACGTTAGTGGTCACCAATGCAGCACCAATATCTCCGAGCGTCGTCGGCAAGGACGCGCTCATGTTTGATCCCAAATCCGTTGTTAGTTTCTTCAGCTCAAGGCGCAAGGACTCTACAGCGAGTCGGCGAGAGCGACCAGCAATAATGATCATCGTCTTGCTGGAAATTTGCTTGCTCTGCCCCGCTACCTGTTTCGCCATGTCGGTGATATGACGGAGGGGAGTGGGCGTAGACTCGACACGGAATGTGATCCTAGAAAGAGCTGCTGTGATCTCTGGAGACTGATGAGCGCTTGGCAGAGCGTATCGATCCCACAACAGGTTATCGGCTAGACCGGAGGTCATGCGAGTCTCTGTGGTCAGTTGAGGATAAACCGTGTCTGCTGCCGTCTGAGAAAATGAAAATGAAAGAAAATGAAAGTAAAATCAGTCATGTTAGTCGGTAGAAAATAAGACGCGAAACTTACATTGGTGATTGCGACGTGTTCAGAAAGCTCTTCCGTAGCCTTCGGAAGATTCGAAGAGAGAACATGATCTGTTTTAACGATCTTGACTACCGTGGCTGTAACCGAAGAACGCCCACAAAGTTGCACAAGGAAGGATAATGCAAGTCTATCATCCGGCCCACCCATGAAAGGAAGGAAAAGATGTTGCTTATTGGATCCACCAGAGGAGTCGACTAGTCCGCGATCGACAAACAGAGCAATATCGCTCGGTGACTTGGCGAAAACATTTCGAATGAATTCCGAGTAGACGACAGCGCCAGTTTGATCCTCCGTTGTGACAGTTTTATGGAAAATACCATCGAATGGGTTGCGTGTCCCAATAGCCCCAGTATGCCCCTCCTCCGTTACAGATGTCATTCCTCGAGCCCATGGGATGATGACCATCTGCGAGTTGGTTGCAGATACATGATTTGCAATGGCCTCGGGGAATTCGTCTGCGCTGACGACTGATACGTTGGCCGAAACACTCAATTCGTTGAGCTGTCCAAACGTTCTGTAGGTAGAGAGGATGGGATCGTTGTGGATTAGAGATTCGGCTTCTTGGGACTTGATAACGGTAGCGGTAGAGGTCCGATTTGTCATTTCAATGAGGCGTAGAGCTTCAATGATAATTTGCGAGGACGTAGCCAGTGAGTTGTCGGAAGACTCTTGTACGAACTTTTCATTGACACTGGAATGAATACTGTCCCTGTTAGACGACCGTGCAAAAGGAGCTTGCAGGAGTTGCGAAAGTGTCATTGCAGATGGAAGAGCTTCCATTCTGTCAAGAACAAGAGCAAACTTGGTTCGGGTGTCGTCCTCCATGCCTTTGGGTTGTAGGGTAGGTTCGCTCTTCTGCTTAAAATGTTTCCGGTATTTCGCAGGGTAGAATAAAAGGACAAGGGGAGTCGTCATCACTGTGACGAATATGGCATGCAGGACGAACATGGAGAACGTCCGAGGGTCAAGGATATTCGCCGATAGGCCAATATTCAAAACGATGAGCTCGACAAGACTAGTTAAAGGGTCAGATAAAAAATTGGGAGTCCGCAACGATCAAAGAGAAGTACGCACCCTTTGCAACTCATCAATGACCCAATAGCACCAGATTCTCTCCAATTGAAACCATTCAGGTACGCAGTAGCTCCGCACGCTATGAACTTAGAGAGGAGCGCGACGGTACAAATGAGAAACACGTATCCCCAAGTGACACCGTTATTAAGAAGACTGAGGTTGGTATTGAGGCCGGATAAAGTGAAATACTGGTCAAAATTTGTAAGATGCTTATGCAGAAAAATGACAAAGAAGAAACACCAACCAATGGGAGAAAAACAATGTATACAAGATCTTCAATCTTTTCCAGGACCGCTAGAGAGAGACCGTTATCGTGAGGGATAACCAGGCCAGCCAAAAAGCCTCCTGTAGACAAAGTACGGGTCATTGATTGGTTAAACTCCAAGCCCAAAAAAAAAACAAAAAAAAAAACTTGCCGAATATAGCATGAACACCAATGATATCAGTAAAGAAGGCGGAGATGAAGACGAGGATAAGAGCAACAGTCATCAGCAAAGGAGTGGGTGACCCTTTCTCCAAACTGCCCGTACGAATGGCGAGCCACCGAAATGCCCAGCGACCAGGAAAGAGAAGAAGGAGCACATAACCCGTACTCGCCAAGAGCACCCATAAAGCTGTGAGTCCAGATGAGGCATTGACAAGGGCGACTGTTAGGGCCAGTAAAATCCATCCCACAACGTCGTTACCGATACCCGCTGACAAAACAACCAAACCAACTTCGGTGTCAAGAAGTTTCAGCTCGGCAAGGATCCGACACAGGACAGGGAAAGCAGTGATTCCGACGGCAACAGCGACGAACAATAGGAAATTGCCAAAGCTGATATTGGGGTCTGTGACGAACTCGCGGTAAACGGCAACACCTAACGCTGCTCCCAGACCGAGGGGAACGACAAGCCCCGCAATGGAGATCGAAGCAGCCGCAAGGACATTTCTCTTGAGAAGTCGTGTGTCGATTTCCAGTGCGACCATGAATAGGAATAGAACGAGGCCGATATTGGCGGTCAATGTCAGGAGCGGAATACTGTCGAGAGGGAAGATCGCATTCCTGAAGTGAGGGATATGGCCCATGACACTGGGACCAAGTATGACGCCTCCAATGACCTCTGCAATAACGCGGGGTTGTCGTATGCGCGCGAATAAGAGACCTAAGAGCTGCGTGACACATATAATGATCACTATGGAGAAGTTTCAAGTTCGTGAGTTTGTGCCCAAGATATAATGCTGCTCCAAACCCACCAAGTTGAATGATCCATAATCGAAGAGGATCAGCCTTGTTGTACTGCGTAGGATTGTCACCCGAAATGATGCCACCCTGTTCGAACGTATGAGCTGACTACACCGACGCGAACGACTCGCAGAGCACATACCTGCGCCGCTGCGGCTCTGGAAAACAAGCCGACGACTTGGCTTGTGAATTCACCCATTGTGGGGCTTCACTTATTGGGGTAGAAGAAAGGGAGGTCGGGAGTCTGACTGGATAGCAACATGCCTTTATAGATCTGGAGCATCAAGCGCAAGGGGAATCGGTGGCCTTCATAACGCGATCAAAACAAACATCACATAACCATTTTTCCCCACGCACCCAAGCGTATGTTTGCGGTCTATAAATAGACACGATCTCATCATTCCGATCGAGAAAGCATTCCTCTCCTTCGCAGGCAGTTTGAGAGCAAGTTTCCCCAAGTATAAACTGTATGCAACCTTATACTCCTTCAACTCGCGTGGGTTGATCCTCGTTTTATTCCGCGCTTTGATTAGCAAGAGAATGTGGCATTCGGCGGCCCACGCAAGGAAGGTTTATTTATAGCAACATCTGTAACCTCTGTACGAGTCGACTGAATTGAACAGGATATGCTGCAGAGTATATTTATTGTAGGCGCCTCGTTTATTCACTCTAATAGGGTATACTGACGCTTGAACTGACTTGAAAATTTAATGTTTGACACCCGATGCAACCCGATGAACATTGGAAAAGGTGTGAACATAACTTCTCAATTTCAGCATCACTTTCTGCAGGGCGGCCAAGGACCCGGTCATCTCACTTTAAGCGCATTTGTGTTGTTTAATGTAGCGCTAAATACGGAGAGAATACTGCAATGGAAGGATAGATTTGGCGTTAATCGCATTGCTGCATCCTGACTTGAAACACTTGTGAACTCCAGCTTCAGTGTGGACTCATAGCCAACTCTAAAATAGAGCCTGTCCAACGAGGAAAATATTTCCCGACAGGCCACTGCCCTTTAGTGCGTCTATCAGCGAGTATGGATTGTATGTCATTATTGCAAACGGACGAGCTTCAGAAGGTTGTAACGCAGAGAATGGCAGGGGGAAGGTTATCTCGGAAAATATGTTCGATACAATCAAAATTAGCCCCGGCCCCCTAGATTTATATTCTCGACTGTCTGGATCTCGGAAGGAGGGACTGAGCAGTTACACGCCCGCGTTGAAGCAGCGTGCGCGTCCGAAGGAAGCGGTCAGGAGTTCGCACGATTTTGATGTATAAAATATAGACAAGCGCCCGCACCCTTCGCCATTTTCAGTAACGTCAGAAAGAAACTGAGAGTATACTTATCATGACCACCTTAGATCGGCAAAATTATAAGTATGAACGAATTTAGCTGCAATGTTAATACTTCGAGTTGAGAAGCTGGAGACAAGTTCGACGCAATACCCTGGAACAAGTCAAGAAATGAGCATCGAAGGAGATCTTCACCTCCTACACTGAATTGAATGTCTCGATCGTATTTGGGTAAAATTATGACTGATGCCTTGCCTCTAGAGGGAGGTAATAGCGCACCAAGACAATTGGCAGTTTGAACTACAATGTACTCATGTCATGAAACGATTCGGAGAATTACAGGGCCAGTAAAGCTGAAAGCTTGAAGGGTAAACACGACGCGATGAAACACAGCCGGGGCTGCGCATACGAATTCTGGACCCAAATGACATATAGAGTACCATGTCGCCATTATCCATGTGACCTGAAGAGGCTTTCGACATGCAGATTGATAGCTGCTCATACCAACTGTTATCCTCTATTTTGAGGTTCTAAGAAAGTTGAATGTGTGAAGCATAAAATCTGAAGATCCAAAAGCACAGTACCTTCAACCAATACCGTGGAGTACACGTAGTCTCCATCATGGCTAACGGACACATGCATACGACCGATCTTACTGCAAACATCTGGCACCGTTGGGTGATATTTAACGAATGGCTTTTCCCCCGTGGACGAAAAGCTTGTATATGTAATTTCTTTCCAAGTTGGCCGAATGATAGGATACATGGCTTTATATGCGGCTTCCTTTACACTCCATCTACATGATTCACGACAACGATTTAGATCAGAAACATCGAATCAAAAGTACATACCTCACCGCGAGGAATTGAGCGCGACGTGATTCCGAAGGCGGGATGGATTCCCACTGAGAGTATTCCTCCGGACTGAGGATTTTGGCTGCAAACTTTTGAGGAGTCCTCCGTGACAACAAAGCAGCTATACGAGGTATATGGACTAGATCAACACCAATTCCAAGGATTGGCATGGAGCGGCATCGGCTTTGAAAACCGACTTTGGGAGTATAGGTCGAGGAAGTTGAAAGCTGCTGGGCTCCATCGTTTGGTTCGGAGAGCAAAGCCAATCAACGCGATCATAGAGATCTCGTCACCCGGGCCGCTTGTCCAGCGCTTTCATTCGACTCGACTTGGTACCAACAACTCAACAGATGCTCTCAGGCTACTCCCGTTCTTGGAAAAATTGATCAATAATCTTGGATGGCCACCAGTCTTCTATACGTCGCGGCCTCTGCCAACCGCTTCAGTCAAGTCGCGGACATATCACCCGCCTCTTCTTTAATCGCGTTCGGTTCGTTTAGTCTGATCGCATTGTGGAACCTTGAAGTGTGTATAAATTCTGCACTTATATGCTCAACTAATTCGATGTCCTTAGAGCTTGAATGACGATGGAGTCACTGAGACACTCCCCTCATCGGACGGGCTGATAACTTGCGTTCGTTTTTTGAACGGCAAAACATTGGTGTCGGCAAATGACAACGGCACTCTGAAAGTATGGATTAAGAGAACATCTGAGGCAGGCAAGGCTTACTTTCTCATGTTAGCTGGAGCTAATGTGTTTTTCAGTGGGAGAATAGTGTCGCTATCCAAGCGCATTCCAACTCGATATCAACTCTATGTGTGCAAGGAGACAGGATTGTCACAGGGTCTTCAGATTCTTCGGTGAAGATTTGGAAGTTTGTGGAAGGGACGGAAAAAGGTGCATCGTGATTTTGCCGTATCAGAATTCGATTCTAAGGCTAATGTAGACAACATCATTGAGATACAAACCATCTCACTCAAAGGAAAATTCCCTTTGGCATCTGCGCTTACTTCTTTGCCTCAAACAACTGGTAATTTTGCTATATCCTCCTTCCGTCTCCATATTTCTTACTTTTTATGTAGCTTTCTTACTGGCCATAGCGGGAACTGACACTTTGGTCCAACTCTGGCTTTGCTCTGACGATAGTGTGCTTCCTTTCTCCTTAATCCTTATCTCTACCCTTTCTAAACGCTCTTTTTCAGTTTATACACTCAGCTACACTAGCAGGACACGAAGACTGGATACGCAGCCTTGCATTCAAAATTCCAATGAATCCGGAATCTCCTTTAGTGCTCGCATCAGGATCTCAAGATGCTACCATTCGACTCTGGAACATCGAGGCTTATAATAAAGCATCAATCAGCACAAAAAGCAGGGATGTTGAAGAACCTATCGATGAATTACTTGATAACTTTGAAGCGACTCTTGGAGACATTGGCGAGGGCGAAGAAGGTGGACGACAAATTTCACTAAAACACCATATCATAACTGTCAAGACCGGTCCTGAAAGGTATTACATTTTTACTGCCTTATACCTGCAATTCACGATCCTCTCTAGCTCTCAGCAATTTTCTATCACGTTTGACGCCCTTCTTGTAGGTCATGAGGCAGGAATTACCTCCCTTTCTTGGCGGTCAACCGTCGCCTCGACACCGACTCTATTGTCATCCTCAACGGATTCATCAGTCATCCTTTGGTCTCCTTCGAACGTACTTGACTCTTCTACCGATGAATCATCCTCTATCTGGGTCAACCGACAACGTTTTGGCGATGTAGGGGGGCAGAGACTTGGTGGTTTCGTTGGCTGTTTGTGGGCACGAGAGGGTATGGAGGCGTTGGCATGGGGCTGGGCGGGTGGCTGGAGAAGATGGGTTGCAAGTAGCTCATCAGAAGAAATCGCAAACGAAGCATGGACTGAGCGCGGTGCCATGACTGGACACAATGGCCCTGTAAAAGGTCTCGATTGGAGTCCGGATGGGAAATATTTGATCTCTGCAGGGTGCGTAATTTGTGAGCTGTATTATTTATTATCTAAACCCTTATTGCAGTCTAGATCAGACTACCCGTATACATGGCCCTGTTCATGTGGAAAATCAAAGCGAAAGGTCGTGGCATGAAATCGCTCGTCCACAGGTACATGGATACGACTTGTTGAATGTCGTTTTCATCGACCCGTTAAGATTTGCAAGCATAGCAGACGAGAAAGTTCTTCGTGTTTTCGAAGCACCGCGTACTTTTGTTGAATTGGCCGAAAAGCTTGGTGTAGCAAATTTTTCTGCTAAAGAGGTTCGCCCATTTTTATTCGTGCACTCGCTTCTCTGCTTATGATCCATTGAAGCACGAAAGACCAGTCGCTGCCAATGTTCCTCCCCTTGGATTGTCTAATAAGGCTATCAATGAGGGTAATGTGTGATTTTATCATGGCGTTATTTTGCATATGTACTAATGTTCTTCTGAATAGGAAACCAAGAATTAGTTGGAGAAACAGATCATTCACGACGCCCGTTTGATAGTGAACTAGCCTCCATCACATTGTGGCCAGAAGTTGAAAAAGTATTCGGCCATGGCTACGAGGTAAAACCATTGCAGTTCACTGCACGGGCATCATTTAATCCTTCCAACAGTCGATTACTCTGGGCATCTCAAATTCACGGGCGCTTGTAGCTACAGCATGCAAGTCAACCAATGTCGAACATGCTGTCGTTCGTATATATGATACACGAATCTACAAGCCTGTCGGAGAGCCCCTACACGGCCATGTCCTAACAGTAACCCGCATTGCTTTTAGTCCTGATGATAAGTATATCTTGACTGTTTCGAGAGATCGATCATGGAGACTATTCGCAGTTCAAAAACATGGAGGTGTGCTTTCTACCTTATAAGATTGAAATATACTTATTTTCGGTTATCCTCAGGCTACGAGCCTATCGCAGCGGACAAGTCTCATGGTCGTATCATCTGGGATTGTGCATGGTCTGCTGAGGGTGATATTTTTGCAACTGCTTCTCGGGACAAGACGGTACATTTCTTCACCGGTTTTGTCGCCTTATCTCATTCAATCCTGCAGGTCAAAATATGGAAAATGCTGAATGATAGCTGGAGCGCGGTGCACACGATCAAATTACCACAGTCAGCCACAGCTGTGGCGTTTGCTCCAGAAGAGGGCGGAGAGAGGTTCGGAAAAAAATGTTCTTTTTAAGAACACACAGTCGAATCCTGACATCTATCATTGTAGACTATTGGCGGTTGGTCTTGAAACTGGAGAAGTTGTGATATACGCAGGTTCATCTCTTGCTCCGGAAACATGGCATGAACGTGATTTGATTGGCTCAAGGTGTGTTTTTCCCGCTCGCGCTGTGTTTTCCTAAAATAATACATGAACTTTTCAGGCTGGCTCATGTGAATCACATCCATCGAATGGGATGGCGCCCTCTGAAGGGATACAAGGAGTTGGCGACATGCAGCGAAGATGGTACATTGAGAATCATACAAGTACGAAGTTCGAATTAAACACTCTCCAACTACATATTCAACTAGAAATACGAAATGAAACTTGTCATACAGTGTGTAAGAGAGAAGGACTACACCAAACAGAAGCAGTAAAGAAACATTTGGGAATAGGCAGCAATGTGGGTGCTATGTAAGGGTATAGGACACCAAAAGGCTAGTGCGGGTTAGCAAGAAACGACAAGGCAAGATATGCGCAGTAAGGATACAAGAACACGTTAGGTCGTTAATTAAACAATGTCACGGAGACTCATGGGAACTTCAGGCTAAAAAAGAACAGTCAGCAAATCATCCAATGGGGCATATACTGCAAGCATACGCATTTGATTCTATGTAAATCTGAGTCAGCTTGGATTCATTGGAAGAGGGTCAGAAATACTTACTTATAGAAGCATTCTATAGATCGCAACATTTCCACATCTCCGCCTGTTGCAGTAACAAAATTGACCACAACACCAGCGCGCGAATAGTTTGAAGCGATCGCGGAGGACACGCTGAGATATTAGATGAAAATGTCAAAGATAGAGGAACCAATATCAGCATAATGACGGACCGATGAGAGTATTCTTCAACAGCTTTTGGAAGATCTGGGGTATGCTTAATGAATGAACTTCTGAAGAACATCAGAGCTTACCATAATTTATGACCAGGGGCACATGCGGAACTTCATTGGTTTTCAGTTGGATATCATAGACGACAAGAACTTTTGCAGTGTTTTGTCTCAAGATAACGGAAGGTGAAGGGTTCCTAAATTTGTTCAACGCCGCAAGCCTGGCAGAGGAATTCATGTCTCCGTGCTTTTGTCAAATGACTAGGTTCAGTCGATGCCATCTATTAAGTGATCATAAGTGACCCACCAGAGCAATGGGATCCAATCCTCGACTTGCTAGTTTGTAAACCACGGAATCGAGGGCCGTCATACCGCCAACATGGACGATAGCTTGACTGACTTCAACATCATCAAAGATGTCTGCGAGAGCATCAAGTTTCCATTCCCTAGCTTGAGTCGTTTCCGCGCTAGAGGCACTTCGTCCAGAACCAATGATTCCTAGACCTCCACCGGCTGTCGACGCCGAAGGATCAGATCTTCCGCCAGCTGTGAATGCCAAGTAAAGGTAGAATTGGCGCAAACCACGGGAGCTCTGGCTGGTTTCTGGGTTTGCTACATTTCCATCGCGACGAACAAGGACTCTGACAGGTTCTCGAAGATGAATTGCAGAGGCAAGATTGAGGACATCCTGCGGAACCGTATTTGAGAACAATGCTGTCTGGCGCTCAATAGCCAGGGGAGGAGTTGGAGTGCTGGGTTCATTTGGGCCAGGAGAAGGAACCGAAGAAAGTCTACGCGCAGAGGATGCAGCATTAGGGACGACGGGAATTATGGGATTGCCTGGCTCGAAAGGTGAAGTGAAAGTAGTTGCTGATGGAGCCACTGGAATGGTAGGGCTGGTTACGTTGGGTATGTTACTAGATAGAGGGCGAGAACGCGGAGCTGGAAGTAATTTTACAATATTGAAGACAAATTCGTGAAGGTTGCGGGCAATCAATTGATCAACTTCGTCGAGGACGAGGAATCGAACCTCAGAGCCGATAAGAGCATTAGGCGAGGTAAAAAGAGCGTGAAGCTTTTGCGGAGTGCCACATATGATATGAGGCATGTTCTGCTGGAGAACGCGAAGTTCTTGTGCAATATCATTTCCAGAAGTCGAAGTTCCTACCCCTAACGCGGATTTGACGCCGATAGGCCCTCCTAAATCTCGAATCATTCTATGGGCTTGGTTTGCCTGGTCCACCGTAGTAGACACCATGATGACAATTGGACCTCGATTGGGGCGTGCCATGTTGGTCACTGCAACCTGAATTGCAGGTATGACATAGGCTGCAATGCGTTCTTGTGTAGGAGGGGCCTGAGCAATGATGTCAGCCCCTCGAAGAAGGAATGGAAGAGCACGTTGTTGAATCTTATTCGGAGGCCCGACACTGAAAATCGCGTCAATAAAATCGGTACCAGGCGATGTAACAAGACGGACACACCCAAATTTACCCAGGGATCTCAACAACTCAGGAGCTAGAGCCAGCTGTTCCCACTTGGATATGACCGGACCATTTTCCCTACCGCCTCCTGCAGCCCAATTTTCTCCTTGCATATCTGGAAGCACCTATGGGACAATTCAAACAAAGTTTACTGATCATTGGCGCCACTTACCCCCGAAGCACGACGTTTATCTCCTGGGCCGGGTCTTCCTATGCTTGGTTCAGAGGGTCGTCGATGTATATCTAGATTGCCCGGAGACCAAGACTGGTTTCTGGTAAAAGTATTCAGTGGCCGTGCACCAGGCCGCAAATCAGGACGGTTTGGCAAGCCATGCCCAATAGAGACGGCAGACGCCATCCCTGGAGGCGATATATGTTGGTTTGGTGCGACATCCAAAGGAGAAGGGTTCAGGCTTATGATCGAATTACGGGGTTCAGGAACGCTAGCTTGCTGCATTTTTTGGGTCTGCAGCGCAAGAAGCTGCCCAACAGACGAGGTTAACGTGTTGAGTCGTTGCGAAATAGATGTTATGTCGTCCGTATTAGCAGCTTGGTTCGGCGCGATGTTGCCAATCGAGGGTCTGGTTTTTGGGAGAGCACCCAAGTTGCCATTTGGAGAGAATGGGTCCTGAAATTCTGGATGGTTTCCCCCTACACTGGCCCCAAGTGCTCTTTCAACCAAGAGGTTGACTTTACGATTGATATCTCCCAAGTCGCGTTGAATTTCTCGCGTTGTATATTCGCAGAGTAAGAGGCGGTCCATCATGTCTTTGATTACGGCCGACGATTTAAGCTGCGAGTCGAAATTATGGCTCTGAATATCCATTGAGGAAGGGGCCCGGCTGTTGGAATCCTGGGAAGAGATAGGCGAATCTGAGGTGAATGGCAATCCGGAAACTGACCCTCCACTTGCAACACTGTAGGAAGACACAGAAAAGCGATGCTGTAGATCTTGCTGTTCTTGAAGCTGTTGCTGCTGTTGGCGAAGAGAGAAAAACGAAGAGAGCGCAGGCGTCTGGTGACCGCTTCCAAGGTCGTCTTCGGTGCCTGCAATATCCTCGCCTTCCGGCAAGGTTCCAAGAGTGCTCATCATGCTTCCTTCTCGCGTCGGTCGACTTTCTATGATCTGATAGGACTTTCCTGCATCCGTTTGGCGCACAGTCGGTGATTGTCGCTGGATGTCGCGGAGTCCGGGTGAAGTTTGGTTTCTTGGCTCCTGAGATTGAGGTCGTCCCACTGGTGGACTAGGAGAAGACCTGACTGAGCGGTAATCCGAGATGGAGCGAAATTCCGATGGAGAGATAGAGAGCGAAGAAACCGAGCTTCGGTCATGTTCGTGAAAAACAACTTGCTGGGCCAAGCTTGGACCACTGGCTCTTTCATCGTCGCTGCCACGCAACCCGCCAGGAAAGAACGGCATGGAAGCTGGATTAAGGGCGGCGCTCCTGGCCATGGTTGAGAGACGTCAAGGATGGCAACAAAGACGACGGCCTGAAGGACTGTAGAGACGGACATCATTAGTTTAGTAAGCGGGCAAGAGTGTCAATGGATGATAATGACCGTTGCAAGTTCTCCTAGTGAACGTGAGTAGGTAACTAGGCAAGTTCCATACAGAGACCAAATGTTTGACTGGGGTCTGAAGGAAATGCGCGAAACCGACCGGAAACGTGAAGGAAGATATGGAGCAACCTTCACAAACGCTTGATTGGACGTGACAATGTCAACTTATTATGTGCTAACTCTCCCATCACGCGCATAAGTAGAATTAAATATACACATTCTCAATACGATAAGAATAATACATTCGTAAAGCATACTCTTAACTGGTATCAAGTACGATAATCAACGAGAAGAACGTGTAGCGTAGTTTAGGTATGATTAGAGAGTAAGTGAGGTTAGTTAGCCTATTGTGATTCTTACATTATACATTTGGCAAATGAAAAGCCCCAGAGTCGAATTTTATCAGTTGTAGGATCACTGAAGTCTACCTCTGTGTCATGACGGACTAGGGCACTGTAGAAATCGTTTTAGTTCAAAAGTTCACTGCTGAATGATTTAGTCTTCAGTCACGAACCTCGGCGGAGGTGAGACGAAACGATATCGTGTCTTTTGGGTAAGTTCACCCCTTATTTTCTGCATACGAGCTAGAATCAAGTCAGAATCCGATATTATAATGCTAAAAGGGCACGCACGTATCACAATGTCCGCCATCTCTGGAAGGTCCGCAACACTTGTAGAAACCTTATCGAGTTCGTTAGAATCATCAACGCAACAAGAACGGTCCTTCGACGCATACCACAATTCCGGTTCCTTCTAACAGCGATCCATGGAGCCTCAAAGCTTTGAGGGTAGATTGGGGTTCGTAGAATTCTATACTGGCGTATTTGTGATCCCGCGTCGTGCGGACAGCTGTAGGTACAGCCACCCCAACGTTAACAGCTTGTCCGCAACTAACACGCAATGTCGTTCGTCTGATGCGACCACAACCTGCAAAGTGTTTCTGCAACATTTCTACTGTAACGGTCGCTTCTAGCTTTCGACAAAGTCAGTGCAAAGAGAAACAAATCATCTGCGACGCTTACCATTCCTATGTAAACGTGCGCATAACGAGACAGAACATGTTGCTTCATTTGCTTTTGCTTGTCATTCTTTCGCTTCGCCTCCGCAACTTCACGGGCTTTAGTTTCCCGGTGCTTGTAAGTTTCGCGTTTATGGGGCCCGTTGTGTTGAACGTGATGGCCGGGTTTCGTGGGCTTCTGTACAGCATAGTAAGGACATGATGTAGTGGTTGCAAGGAACCTTGACTTACCGTGACTTTGGACGGGCCAGGGATTAACAGGGAACTACTTCCACTGGGACATACAATGCGCATGGTAAATTGGAGTGGATCGGAGCCAGGAGGACGCGCAAATAACGAAAGTGAGGGAGGATCAGAGAGATGAGGTAGATGGATCTGATAAAGAAGGGGCTAAAGTCCCTGTTATATAAACATTCGCCAATTGGGCCAAAGCAACCCCATAGCCGAGATGATGAGGAGAGCCTTTGAATGTGAATGGCTCACCTTGATGGCCTCCGCGCCACAAATTTCAGAAATCCAGAGCAAAAAGGCAGCTAGGCAACGCGTTCCTGAAGCACAAGTTGAAAGCAAAATAACTTTCGTCGTCAGCGACTAGGTGTTCACCGAGGGGCTAAGTAAAGCAACTGGCAGTGGAAAGCAATTCGAACATAGTAGCCCGGGCCGGGGATTTGCCGTCATTTTCCAGACTCAGAGAGGCGCGACTTGGACTCAGCCAGTCGTCTTCCGCAGCCATGCTCACAGAAAGGGCCACTTTATATCGCGGGCTCCTACGAGAGCTGCGTCTTTCTGTGCGCGCTCTTTTGCAGGTTTCCAGTCAAGTTCTAACTTGTACAGCAGGTTACACCGCCCAGGAAAGTCAACAGGAATATCATCGCACAATTTCGGGGCATTGCTGAAAAGATGACGGATGACAACACTCACGCTAAACAGGATTATGAAAATGCCATCCTCTTCATAAAGTCGCAGCGTGAGCACAAGGTAGACAAATTGCCTTCAAAGCCATATCTTACCTGACACTCGCAACACTTCTTCTATAGCGGCTGTTGGAAAGATATAACCCGACATTTGACCTCACAGCCCAGGACAGGATTAAGGCTACCGCTCGCCGTGTTGGTTTAGATATGCCTGTGACATATAAGCCAGAATAAATATTGTTCTGGAGAAAGCTGCATACCAGGCCACATGTCTCTAATTGTTGGGCCACTGTCGACTGATGTCGTATCTGACACTACGTAGACTACCGCAATCTAGGAATGCTGGATCTTGCTCGGGCGAGAAGCATATCATGGGGGAGCAGAGTAATTCAACGTAGTCGTTGTGCATACCGTAAACAGAACCCAACAACCTGACAGATGAAGTCACCGGTTTTGAGTCAGTTCTCAAACTTGTTCATGTTCCTCTCGCGGTTACGCCAGATTTATGCGCGTTTTATGGCACCCGTTGAGTTCCCTACACAAATCTTGAAGTGTGACCCTTCGAGTATAACATTTCCTCCCGCTTCAGACGATCCCCAGATTACTTCCCCAGAAACACTCCAGGCCCTGAAAATCGCCTCTCACCATCTTGTCGACCTGTCACAGACCGTTGTTTTCCCAACAGAAACTGTATATGGCCTCGGAGCGACAGCCTTAGACTCCAATGCAGCATCCAAAATTTTTTCCACCAAGGGACGGCCGCCCGATAATCCTCTTATCGTACACGTCTCCTCCTTCACGATGCTTCGTTCCCTTCTTCCACCAGACTACATCATTCCCAAAACCTACCAGGTTCTAATAAACCATTTCTGGCCAGGTCCTCTGACCCTTCTATTTCCTCGAAACCCCGATATCATCCCGCGAATCATAACTGCAGGTCAAGAAACAGTCGCGATCAGGATGCCTTCTCACCCGGTCGCCCGAGCACTTATCGCTCTAGCAAACACCCCACTAGCTGCCCCCAGTGCAAACACGTCTGGAAAACCCAGTCCGACACGCGCAGACCATGTTTTCCGAGACCTCAATGGCAAAGTAAGCATAATTTTAGATGGCGGTGCCTGCAATGTAGGACTAGAAAGTACTGTCGTCGATGGACTACATCCTGACGGCAACATACGCGTCCTTCGACCAGGCGGAATTACTGTGGAAGACATAGAACGCGTTATGCAAGAAGAAATCCACGACGTTGGCAACATTCCTAAAGTTCTAGTGCACAAACGGGATTATGCCGACGAACAACTAGAAAGTGCGCCAACGACGCCCGGTATGAAATATCGACATTATTCGCCTTCCGTGCCCGTTATCCTCCTCTGCACGCTTCCCAGCTTTTCCGCATCCGGGGGATCAATACAGTTCCGAAATTATATCGAATCCGTGAAGTTGGAACAGCAGCATGGGACAGCATTGAAAATAGGCGTTTTAGCCCCAACAGATTCACGATTATGGGATGCACTATCTAGCGTAGATGGAATAGAGTGGTATCGATATCCACTAGGTTCTCTAGAGGAACCGGCGGCGATTGCACGACATCTGTTCGACGGATTGCTCAGCCTAGAAGCGAAGGGTGTTCAGATGATGCTTATCGAGGAGGTCGAAGAAGAGCGGGAGGGGCTCGCAATCATGAATCGCGTGCGAAAGGCCGCCAGCAAAACAGTTAAAATCATATACTGAAATTTTAAGTATGTCCTAACATTTTTTCTACTAAGTACCTAACACTAATTTATGCAGGCGAAGATGTAGAATGCATCTTCTAAATTAGACCAGTTATGTGAGCCCTTCATCCATACCTGATTGCTGTATCGTTAATTCATTTATCAGAGATGGATGGATAGACGAGCTGTGTACAATACTATTATATGAGGACATATGGGCCAATAGCAAACCGTCCGACAGGCCAAGATGAGCGAACAATGGCAATACAGAGGGTCTTCCTCTGATACATAATGATGCGAGGTCTACTCGCACCATATTTAGTATCTTTGGACCCCCAACACCAGTTCTGGTAGCCATGAGGCGGACTCCGAACACTACATCCTCAGTTGTTCCACATGCGAGACCAATGGAGGTCCTAATTGAAAAATAATTCCTCAAAAACCTTGTGAGTCTCAAATATTGAAATTTCATTACTTTTTGTTGATAAATACCCAGAGGATTGCACCTATCACCTGTCTGAGCACACATATGTTCTTCAAGTTTCTTTTTTTTTTTTTTTTTTTGCAACATGGCCACCTGGAAGCTCTCGCATTGTGCCGACAAGCCGCAGCTAAGCGAGGCAGCGTGTCCCAACTGCGCTGTCTAAAAGTAGCTCTTTGAGGAGACGCTCGTCTGACTTGGGGACACAAAGCAGCAAACTGGGTTCTATATAAAAAGCGCGTCAATGTCTACTGACAATCACCTTTCCCCGCCTTTTTTACTAGGTCAAAAGTCCTCTTCGTTCCGTCTTGCCTTTCAAGCAACTTCTTGTGATCAGCATCGCCCACACCTATGTCTTCTCCCAGTAAGCAATGTGTCTAGTTATTTGCTTTGAACGCGCGGTTTAAACTATTTTCATGTAGATATGTTCAAGGAAGAGGGATCGCCTCGGTCTATGTTCAACATCTCTCCCGCTCATAGTCCTTCTCCATGGAGCCCGTCTCTGGACCATCTTCCATGCGTCACTATGCCCCAACTTACTTTCCCAATGACTTCTTCAGGCTCTCTTAGCTCTTCTGGTTCATCTTCTCCTTCGTCGGATATGTTTACACCTTGCACTCCGTCCCCTACCGCAGAGCATATCCCACGTCCACCCAACGCCTTCTTGCTTTTCCGTTCCGACTTTTTGAAGAAAGGCACCATTCCCCGCGAATATGAATCGCGTCAACAAAACCTCAGTCGCATCGCTGGAGAAATATGGCGCTTAATGGACAGCACCGAGAAGCAGCATTGGCACGCTGAAGCCAAGGCCAAGGCAAAGGAGCACTTTTTACGACACCCACACTACAAGTTCAATCCCGCCGCTCGCGGTACGCGCACTGCGAAGAATAAATCCAACGCCAGCGGCCAGGCGTCGGATGAGCACATCAAGCATCTCAGGGAGTCGTTTACACCGCACAAGGGGATAGCACCTCCTTCGAGCAGAAGTCGCCGGCCGAAAAAGGCCCGCAGTGTCGAAGTGGGCAACCGATTCGGCTCATCCTCTCCTTATCCGATGATCAAGGTCGAAACCCCGATTCACACTCCTCCCTCTTCCCCTCATTCTGTACCATCTCAGACCCAGTTGTCGATGCAAGCTCCTTCTCCCATGGCGGTTCAATTTGGACCTCGTCGTCCCTCCACCTCTCTTGGCTTCAACCACTTTGCTAAGGATGCGGCGCCCTCGTCTTTTGTTCCCTATCAAGACGAAAACATAAATAAAGTTATGTATAATCAGGCTATGGTGTGTCCATTCCTTGTGTCTTTTTCGCATCTGTGACTGAAAACCCATCTACAGTTCCAGCTCAACGCCCAAATGAATCAAAACGGTCATTTTCTGTATTCTGCTCCGCATTTCGATATCAACGTGTTCAACAAAGTTGCCGACCAACATCAATCCCAGCCTGCAGTGACGATGGAGCCGGTTTCACCGTGCACTCTCCCCCAGGAGATGTCTTATGCTCCTACCGCCTGTGCTCCCTCCGTGTTTGAATTTCAGGCGTCTGATTTTCCTGAATCTTTCATCCAAAGCTCTGCCGACCAGCATCCTTTCGACAATCTTGATTACTATGAGGCCTTTTGTGGAGTCACTGCTGCTGAAGCCCTTGCTTCATTTGGGATGAGGAAGGATGAGGTATACTTGATTAAAGGCGACGTGTCTCGACTTTGGCCCAGAGAGGGCAGACTTGCAGATGCGCATCTGCCTGGCGTATCAGATGTCGCACATTGGGATACGAATGTCAACTGTACCGGTCCAGTTACTTGCGTCCTCGGTGACATTGAAGATCCTTTCCGAGCAACTCCGTAGAGTCTACGAAACTTTTACTGCACTTAATGTTCTATCCGTCTCTTTTCCTTCTCTGTATAACAAACATCACCATTTTCGTCCTTCGTTTATATGTTGTATTATCTATGTTTAGTTGAGCTTCACTTTTTATTAATACGTCTCGTTATGCAATCTCATATTCATCCGAAACTTAACAATCCCGTGTCAAAACGACGCAATGTCAGTTATCCCTGATTCGAATTCAATCATCCATATTTAATGTAAAATTTGCGTATACATGTACTACGCAGCAAACTTCGGTGTCGTAATTGTCGTGACCAGTTTGTCCATCTTTCGGTCCAAAATGTCCAGTTCTTCTTGCAGTTCTGGAGGATTCTCTCCACTCCGCAATCCCATTACCGACGAAAACAGGTTATAATGCAGTGACGCTCCGGCTCCGTTGGGTTTCTCGATTATCATCAAACGGGGCGGAATATTGTAAGCTGCCAGAGGGTTGTGCTTCAAGATAACTTGAGCGATGACTGGATTTCCAATGTAGTAAACGACAATGGCTGGCCTGGTGGCACCATCGAATCTCAGTAACTTGTGATGGGGAATTTCGTTGAAGTACCTTGAATTATGCTTGTCTGTGAGATGAAGGAATACTGATTTGAGGACGTCGGCTACTCACAAGAAATCGGATTTGATTGTGTTCTCCACTGCCGCTACAAACTGGCCCTGAGTTTGAGTTTTCATCAGGCTGCCGATGATATTCTGCGATCCAGTTTTGTTGACCTCCTCGTCAAGGCGAGCAATAACTTCGGAATAGGGCACAATCGTGTCGACTTGGACTAGCTTGATGGTAGCTTCTGTGATGGTCTTGTTCATCTTGTAATGGGGGCTTCAATGATAACGGAGAACAGGCCTCAGCGGCTATAAATATGTTAGAGCCAGGTAAAATGTGGCCGAGCTAATCGTCCTTTGCTTAGCCGAGATCCTCCAACATGACACCTTGTTGTCATGCTGGCTTGAATTTAGGCTTTCACTGGAGTGCTGTTGAAGGCCTGGCGTCACCGTTCCGTAGTTGAGTCGAAGCTTAGTGGTGGCAGTACGTCATTGCAAACATATTCTTTCTTGAAATAAGACGACGTAGACTTGACTAGACAGTAATTTTCGTGGTATGATATCGGCGAGATTGCACTCGCCCGACATGATGTTATGCAAGATCCTATGATTAGGACCTGATAGTGTATGAATTCACACCGTGGTTAAATTTAGTTCGAGCCTTCACTAGGTCTACTGATTCAAGGTCATTCGTGGCATGAGGTTGTCGGCAATGTCTGTTGACGATTCATCAAATGCATTGGAACGGCTACGCCAGCTCCAATACACCCAAGCAGAAAGGAGTAGAACCGAGAAAACATGTCATGCTTCCAATGATAGCATCACGAAGACAGGAGTAAAAGTTACGCTGGTACGATGGCAAACCACTTGTTGAAGATGTTTTCAGGATCGTACCGTTTCTTGATAGCTTGGAGTTTGGGATAATTCTCTCCAAAAGCGATCTTGACTTTATCAACAGCAGAGCTTGATATTTCCGATGCTTCTGGATCTGTATAGCGCCACTGTTAAGAAAAAACGGCATACTTGTACGAAAAGGGTGCCTCACCATAATTGCCATAGCCCAAGATCTCTGACTTCGTCATATCAGATTGAGGAGAAAGAATGATATCGGCAATGTCATGACTGATTTTGCGTGCCTCTTCGGTATGGTCTTGGCCGCTTCTATCCCAAGTCAGGTTGATCAGAACATTGTTGACCATTTCTCGCCGGAAGGCAGTTGCGTTGCGGGGTACGGCATTAACATTGTTGAGTGGGAAATACTCGTAAAGAATAGCAGCTTGAAATTTGCTGGTACCGACAGCTTCGATGACTTTCTCATGTGCTTTCTTGATAGACATATAATCCATGTGTTTGTTGGCAACTCCTTTCCAGTAAACTGATTTGCCGTGTCCAGCCATAGGGTTCTTTTGCCAAAAGCAACATTATCAGTCATTGGACGGTCAAAAAAACTTGGGTGCATACTTGAAGGCCATTGAGTTCCCCATACGGGATCTCCTTCGTCAGATCAGCAACAGGACCTGACCTCGCCTCAGCTATCATGAGTGATGAAACGCACTTGACAACGCACCGACGTCGAAAAAGGCTTTGTATTTTTCTCTACCTTCTGCTTCTGAACCATTATAGAAAACGAACAACACAATTGCGGGCTTATTTCAGGGAAATATCGTCAGATTGGCATCAGAAGAGGGTGCCATGAACAAACATACTTTTCCATCTGGCGCAACAGTTGTCACTTGTAACATGCCCTCATTTTGTCCGACATTATCCCACCACTTTCTTGTTACTTCAAGAAGCTTCTCCAAAGCAGGCGGGGCAAAGACAAGCATCCCAGCGTAGACTGTAGGTCGTTGCGGATATAATTGAAACACGAATTCTGTCACAACTCCAAAGTTGCCTCCTGCGCCTCGGATTCCAAAGTATAGATCTTCGTTCTCCTCCTTACTTGCTGTCAAGACAGAGCCGTCTGCAGTGACAACAGTTGCCTAAGACGCTGCATTAATGCGATGATCAGGGGACAGAGGCGAAGATCAGACCTGGACAACGTTATCGGCAGCTAAGCCATGGGCGCCGGTAAGCCATCCGTATCCCCCACCAAGTACGAGCCTTGAGAAGTATCAGACAGATGATTCCCACTCAATCTGCGAATACTAACCCTCCAACACCGGTCTATTCTCGTAGCATCAGTATACGATGCCATGATGAGTCTGAAAAGCGACGTACATGGTTCACAGTACCTGCGACAGTAGCCAAACCGTGTTTGATTCCTTCCATGTCTACAGCTTCCCAAATGGCGCCACCGCCCACATATGCGAGCTTCTTGAGAGGATCGACAGTAACTTTGTTCAAGAAGCGCGAAAGATCGATGACAAGTCCATCATCGACGGATGACGCGCCGCTAACATTGTGACCCCCGCCGCGAACAGCAATGGGAAGGCCATTAGCACGCGCAAATTTGATAGCTGCCGCGACGTCTTGACTATCCTTAACGAAAGCGACGACTTTGGCATTGCGCTCGGCGTTTGCTGCCCAGCGCGCGATCGCTTCCTTGTAGCCAGGATGTTCAGGAGTGACGACGTCGCCCTTGAACTCTTGCACTAAAGGTGAAGTGTCGAACGGGGCCATTGTAATCGAGTGAGAGTTGCTATGATGCAGGTTGGAATCCGTGGGCATTCGTATGTTCGGCGAGTCCATTTTATCCAGCCATGTCTGCCGGCAGTATCGGGTCACTGGAACCGCAATGTCTGGAACAGGCTTTGCTTCGTTACTGCTTCAGGCTTGGTATGATTAAGCATGATCATGAGCATTAGTATGGCGATTGCGCTGTTCGGAACTCGAGAGGTGTGTTCATTTCCTCGATTTTCCCACATTCGTGTCCAGATGTCGATAGTGATTCTTCTTTCGTGATAAATTCAACAACGCTGAGCTGGGATAAACTGGCCGCTATCTGACCGCAAACTACGAAATTGCGAGATCCCGGTATTCTCAGTCATCAAGAAAGCTGAAGTATGATCTAAATTTGCGAGGAGCAAATTCACGAAACAAAAGTCACCCATCGCACCTCGCCTCTCATGTATCCAAGATTCAAAAGATTAAAATTAAGCCCAAGTAAGATAGCCAGTCTAAAATACATCATAGATTTCATTAACTCGTGAAAGGATTGCAACCACATATAGCGCTCTTCACCGCAAAGCTCGCAATGCTGCCCAGCGCCAAGCCCCCCACCAAACAGAAGCTGGCTACGGTGGCAGCGACATCCACGTCCTCTGGGCGGCCCTTCAATCTAGGGTTGTGTTCTAGCGATGGCGCAGCCATCATACACAAACTCGAGACGTATCCATTAGAGCTTCCAAAAAGGAACAGGATGAGCATAAATAATAAGTCAGAACTGATTATGGGATCGTAGAGGACCGTCGAGGCGCCGCGTTGTACATTGCACATCAGGAATAGTGGGATGAAGAGCGTGCGTGCTGCTGAGAGTGCCAGGAGTCGATTGGAAGACCACACGAGGAAAATCGGATATGAGCAAATATAACGTCCCAGAAAATCGCCAATATTAAAAACCAAGAAATGGACGGCGCTGAAAAGTAGAGGATGTGTAGTAGGATTCGTAGGCCGGATCGATGTCGTTATAGGAGGATAAACGGCCTAAAAACAGGAATTGAGGATACGAAATAAATACGAAGAGAGGAGTCCAAGACATACCAATGTGACCACGAAGACATAGGCAACTGCTATCTCATAGGGTATATTAACTTTCGCGATCCGCAAAGCATTGACTTTATCCGTAGCGGGCGAATGTGTCGGCTGGCTCGAAATCAGTCCCCAGCGTTCGCGTTCATGTCCATCTTCCGCGTGCAACTTCTTCACCCCGCGTTCCAAAGGCGCCGCCACTGTTTGATAAATCGGCATCCTGATCAACCACGCATGTGCCGCCCAGCTGGCCACGAGGAAGACCGTCGAGAGGAAGAAAAAGAAGAACGCCGAGCGCTCCTCCGCTGAACCATCGCTCACAAATGTTGATGGCTTCCCCCACACAGACGCCGCCGCGCTGATGACCTGGACGCCGCTGACAGCTACCGCCACCGCTGCTTGACCAGCCATCATTGCTTGCACAGCAGGGGGCCCGAAAAGCGATGCCACAGCAATGACGGATGTCTGCAGGTATGCGCCGACGATTGCTTGCGCTGATCCATTGAATATCACAAAAGCAAAGAAGACACCGGGCGAGGGGACGAAAAAGGTAGTCAATGTCAGAAGGGAATTGAGGATAACGAGCCACACGATCGACGAGCGTGTCTGCTTTGAAGGGCTAGTCTATCTTTCCATGATAAGCTCGTATCCGGAGAATTGCAAGACAAAGTTGAACCACTGACTGTCTTTGATACAGCGGTTGCATGTGCTAGAAATAGGAAATTGGCGGCGGTGAAGGAGGTCGTAAGGTACGAGGCAAATGCCGACCGAAGCGGAGAAGCGGATAATCGGGAGAGAAAGAATGGCATCGCTGTAATCACAACTAGAACAAAACCATGAACAAGAGGATGGAGTATAAACGATAGATTGAACGAACCATTCCACGGTAAAAGCACAGCGCACCCCAATATAAAGTGAATCCACAATATCCGAGAGTCGACTGGGTGCGGCGCATGATGCTCAGGTTGTTGATGAGCGACAGGCTCAGCAGCCTCGCCGTCGTTGCCTAGCTCAATTTGGGATGCATTGGCGCTGTCGTCTTCGTGGGGGATAACATGGTATAGGGCTTCCGGGGAGCCAAGAGTTAGGGACATGGAGCCAATCTAGTCGTGGTAAGTGCTGGGTAGTGTGAGTGGGTGGTGAGTCGAAGGGCGTCGTCGAATTATTAACGGGAGCTGACACGCTAAATGGTGCTTATCGTCTATTTCAGTCCAGCTGGTGCTCTCGTGCAATCGCAAGGAGAGCTACCAATGAGTAATGTGAAAGTCGTCGGAAGGAAGACACATGTCGTTCAAATTCAAACCCAGCCAATCTACCCAGCGGCATTTCAGAGTATGGACGGATTAAGCTCCCTTCCAGTTCGCAATCCTCGGACCAGAGTGAACATAACTTATAGATACGAAGTCGTGTATTAAATCTACTATTATTTATGCGGTACGTTTTCGTGTCTGCGCCTTCAGAGCTGCGGGTATCACTTGGTTTTGCTCGTCACCCAGCATCAGCTCCGTAAGACGGCGGCGCTGTCTCTCCTCCTTCTTCGCCTTGTTCGTGTTCTTACGCTCCCAAGTCTTCAACCTATCAGCGTGCATCCACCTGGCCTTCTTCCTCTCCGCCGCCTGCTGCTTGACGTGTTCTCGCCAGCGGAACGCCGCATCCGCCTTGGCCTGCCTCTCTGTGCGGCCTTCGAGGTGTGCGAGTTCATAATTCGTGAATTCCTTCAATTGAGCATGGATGATGGATTGACGAATCTTCCACCTCTCCAACTTCTTGGCGCGCGAGTGGGGATTTGTCAGGTCCAATTTCAAGTACTGTTCGAAGGGCGCTGACGGGTCGTAGGCGTGCTTAGTTATTTCTGGGTTGTAGATGAGGTCTAGATACTCGGTCTCGCTTGGTACGCGAGGAAGGGCGCCGACAACTAAGGGATCGAATGAGGGGAGTTTGTAGGTTATTTGTTGGACGATATCTTTTGGGGTATCGTACAAGCCGACTAGAGGAACGCATAGTTTAGTAAGATAAAACGCTGAAGGCCAATCGAACTAACCAGAGGGATAGGTGCGTTTAACAGAGCGAGGCCATGGGATACGAATCTTGGTTCCGGTCTGCCAGTTCGGTAGTCTGGGAAGAGTGGCTACAGCGTATCTCTTCCAGATGAAACGATGCCGTAGGTGATCCCAGTATGGTGCAGAAGTTCCAATGCGCGAAGCAAAGATACTGCAGAACCTCGTGTAAATATCACCTATCCCAACAAAAATATGGAAGAACATACGGTCGCATTTTCAGAGGACCAGTCGGGTCATCTTTCGAAGGTGCATTCCGCTCTCCAATATAGAGCTGGCAACGAGAATAGTGATAGTTTTTAGTTGGGGGAGGTTGACTCGCATCCTTGGGTGCTACCTAGGGCCAGTTGCATCAGAAAAAGAGACATCCGAACACCCGGCAAGCAACACACTGTAGTATTTTTGAGAAACACCCGATTGCTCAGTCGATTGATACTGAGCACTTCATGAATAGTCGCTTCCTTGTCTCCACGCAGACGAATTTGATCCCCAGGGACAATATTCCACCACTTAATCCTGTCTGCGGGGCGCACAGACTTCAGCTTTGGGTCGTATTTCGACCTCCGAATGAGCCAGGCGCGAGGGATGCTTCGGAGATGGTTGAAGTTGGTCAAGGCCGGATTTTGTGTCGTGGCAGCCAAAGCCGTGCGCTGCGTTAGGTACCGCAGAGACATTGTGAAAGAATGTCCCTAGAGGGTCGCAGCAGAACCTAATTCACGGAAGTAGGAGGTGTTTGGAGACAAGTATGCTGTACTCAAATGACATGGCGCGTCGGCCGTTGTCGAAATTTACTGCAAGTCACATGATTTATACGCCTTGAACCTTCCGTTCTGCCTTTGTTTTGCGCTCTCGGTCTGCTAAAGGTGCCTCCATTGACTTTTCGTAAACTCTAACATTTGCACTAAGTGCTTGATGTACGATATTCCAACGCCGGAGTCTATCGAAGAAGTCGTACTTCGAATTCTGATTTTATCAGGCCAGCGCGTGACGGTGACACATTTGGCGCTGGCTTGGGCATACTTAGCGCTTATTCCGTTACCACCATCACCTATCACCCAACAATCTGCTGGCAAGGACGATGACACTTCACGAGCGCGATACAAGGATAAACTCTGATTCAGACTGCACACTATCGAAGCTAGCATGGTCATATGGTCCCAAATTCAAATCAGATGCCGATGTCACTATCAGTTGGTGTGGACGTGGCGATGGTGGATGTAGCACCAACGTAGTGCAGATTAAAGTCAACTGAAAGGGAATGGATGCCGGAAGCCATGAGCTATTATGGGACACAACTCGAAATATCGCGAAGCCTGGTGCGTTAATAGTGCTGTCGATGTCAACGGGAGATGGCCAAGTTAAAGTTTGGGGTAGTCGCCATACAATCGTCTGGAAGTCGAGGTCACCGGAAGTTAGTCTCGGAAACTGCATACTGATGTAATGCAGGGATTCCAGGTATGCTCATGAGTTGAAATGTGCAGAGATTATTGAGCAGAGGATTGCAATTTCAGACCACGATGTGAATGGCGGCGGTGGTGATCGTGAGACTCGTGAGCGGTTGAAGAAATTGTCCGAGTGATGGACAGGCAAGTGCCTTGTGAGCATTGGGCTCTGACTAGAGGAGATGAGCTGGCTATGTGAAGAGGAATTCGCGGAACCGCGGGGGCCGGACTGAGAGGAGGAATGGGAGGGACGTCGGGGACCAAAATGACGTCAGGAACAAGTGTGCCTTGCGGTCGTTGAAGTTGACGCCAAGCGGTGTCCGTGCTTGTTCTGCTCCTCCACCCATGTCCTCGTCGCCGTGGGCCCAGTGGGGGGCCCTCCTCCTCCCCCGCCCAGATCCCCGTGACTTTGCTCGTCCCCGCGCCTCCAGCTCCTCTGTCCTCGTCCACCCCGACACCCCCTCCACCCTCCGCCCGTCCCTCTCCACAAAGTCTCTTTCCGCCACCTTTGCCCGCAGACGAGCCAAAAAAGCACCCCCCGTCCCCGGTGTCCCCCCGCGCCTCGAGCCGCTCCAGTTCAGCACGGACCCTATTGTCGATCTCACCCTGCCTCCCTACCAGCCTCCTCCCGGCCCTCCCGCAGCTCGGTCTCCACGTTCTCTCTCCGATCCCTCTGCCAGTCCTCCAGCGCGTGCTGCTCAAGTCGTCGGGGACCCAAAATCCGCAGATTATACCCATCGGCCGCATCCCCCCGCCCTTGCGGGTCACTCTGGGCGCCAACGCCATAATGAATTTAATTATGATGGTTCTTATGTTACGCATGACGCCAACCCCAGCCTCATGCCGCTATCCATCCGTCCTGCACCTCATGATGCACGCACTGACACCAGCGGTAATTTCCCTCTTCACTCCCCTTTCAAGCCGGTTGCTTACCCTACTTATTCAGCCCCCCGCACGCCACAGCCTAGCCCTCTTTCTTGCTTGCCACCTTTGCATTCTCTATATAATTACAACACCCCCACATCCTCCAGCCATCCACACACCGCCCTCGACGCTCCCCTCCGACGCCTTCATTCTCATCCAGCGTCCGCGACAAATTACACTTCCTCGACGCCTTCCACACATGTTGATGAAACGCACCAAAATTCTAATTTGATCAACGCCACCGATATGCTAAAATTTAGGAGAAAATCCCCAAACATACCCCCTTCGGCTACCAGTTACACTACAACGCCCCCTAGCATCATCCGAAAACTCACCAAAAAATGCTCGGCGCCTACGTCGTCGATACCTGTCCTCACCTTGACACCGCCGCCAGATCCACGCGCTCTAGCGCTATTGGACGCTTCGCCGCCGGCATTCGTGGCCGCGCCAATCATGGAGACCATAGATATACAAATGGCATCCACGCCGCGGGTGCCGTCGCCAAGCACATCACCGCCGCGTTCACCATTTCCCAATATCAAGGCCAATATCATTGGCGACACTAATACCCCTGACTATACCACCGAGGCTACTGTTGTCCCGGAAGATTCAGAACCGCGGGGCCCGACCTCCAACATTTTAGCTTCAAGCGATTCTCAGCATACGCAAACGAGAGTGCAGGATGTGCAGGATTCGACGGCCAAAGCGTTGAGTTTGTCTGGACCTCCAGAGCAGGGCCGCGGTGCATCCCTCCGCACGCAGCTTCAGCGAGACGTGGATGCTATCGGACCGAAAGCTGATAGGTATCTCAGTCTCGCCAATAACCGGGTAGATGGTGTGCGCTCGGAATGCGGGCACGGTGCGACGCGAAAGGAGACGCTGGGAGGCTTGGAGCGAGATGAGCAAGATGAGGTCAAGCTCCAAGCAAAGTTAAACGCTGAACGCGCCCCCGCTGCCTCACGTTTGGGCCGCGGCGACGGCGGACCGCGGGGTCTGGACGCCCGCTTTGCCACCGCGGACGCGGCTGGGGGTCGAGGCAACAGCGATAGTACCGATGCCGGCACGGCATGCGTCACTTCGGCGTCATATCGCAGCGCCATGCTGCAGACCCAGGCGCTGGCAATGGCAGGCGAACCTGATAGGCCCGGCAGACGACACTCCTCCAAGACTGGCGGAGAGTCGGAATCACTTTCTGTTCACCTTGCTGCTCGTCCCTCTTCTGCGGACGCCATCTCCCAATCCACAGCGATGAGCAAGAAACGCTCGAGTCTGAATGTCCTGCAAAAAAGGCGCGCGGACGCGCCCTCGTCTTCGTCTTCGGCGGCTTCGTTCGCGACTGCGTATTCGTCTGCGATGCCTCTATCGCCGCTGTCGCAATCTTCCACTTTATCTACGTCATCTGCAACAACGACAGAAGTGGAGCAGCATCTACCCAACACCGAGGTAGGGTCTTGGGTTGCATCGTCCTCGACCATGGTAACGGCAAAGGCTTCAAGCCCGACAACCCAAGACCAAGCTCAACAATCCCCGGATACTATGATGGTGCTGGCTAAAGTTACCTCTCCATCCACTTCCTCTGCTGTATCCTCGTCCTCCTCTTCCGAGCATTCAGCATCTAGGCGTAGCGGTGAAGGCACGTTAGGGTTCTTACGATGGCGACGCTGGAGTGTAGGACGCGGAGTCAGTCTCGCTCGAGGGGAAGATGCAAGGAACAAGCGACGCAGTGAGCTGCTAACAGAGGGGATTGAGTCTCAGGTTGACGAGGCGAGGATGGGTAGGTGGGCGAGAGTTGGGGAAGGAGACAAGGTGATTCTTTTTATCTACGCCTTTTTTTTTTGGCTGCTGGCTGCCATACTGCAGTGGGCTTCTGAACAGTGATATGTGCATTTGCTGACGGTTTCATCCCTTTTAGCCTAGCGATGTAGTGCCTACTGCCTCTCATGCCCGCCGGCCAAGGACCGTAAGCCATGGTAAACTCGTCAAACCACGCGCTGCGGAAACGATGACGCTAGAAATAAAGGTCGGCCAGCGGCGACCCAAGTTTATCCTGGGCAATGATTCTGAACCCGACCTCCCAAGCGGGGCGTCCACGACACACGCCATCACTAGACTGAGCCTGACGCAAGAATCTCCTCCTCGCCGCCCACCCCTCCTGCTGCACAACACCTACCTGGATCCGGAGCAACCTTCTGCGCCTGGGCGTCGTCGCTGGACTCTGGCAAGCGCGATGCTAGACGAGGCGATTTCGGATGCAGGTTTAATTAGAGAGCTTGAGCGTATGCGCGCGATTGGCGCGTGGGAGAAGGTGCAGAGTCGAAGGAAGGAGCAGGAGCAGGACGTGGATGTTTTGGAGGGCGTAGAGAAACAGACAGGGGAGAAGGCAGAGACTGGCATTGCAAGGGATGATGGAAGCAGTATTCAGAGCGAAGAGGTCTGGGATATCGACGTAGGGTTGGAAATTTGGGCTGGCCGGGAGGGGATGCTCGAGCGCG
Source organism: Pholiota conissans (assembly GCA_015484465.1). Classification (NCBI taxonomy): domain Eukaryota; kingdom Fungi; phylum Basidiomycota; class Agaricomycetes; order Agaricales; family Strophariaceae; genus Pholiota; species Pholiota conissans. Next base: position 73,174 of record MU155165.1, read on the forward strand.
ACGAAGTGCTGGCGACGAACACAAATTCCGCGATACTGGACGGTTCACCTCTGGTGTCATCCCCGGCATCAACATATCCACCCACTACGAGTTCATTTCCACTCCTCTCGGCGCCGAGCGCTTCATCGTGGCTCGCAGCGCAGCGTGCCCTCCTCACCTGTCGCGAGCTTTTGCTTACCGAGCGACGGTATCTCGTTCTTATGCAAACCTTGCTCAACGCTCACACAGTGCCTGCGCCCCCGCCGCTGATGCTGCACTATGTTTCGGACCTTGTGCGCGCGAGCGAAACTGTGTTAGCGGATATGGAGAAGCGGCCGAGTGTTGCAGGAGTTGCGGACGCGTTCGTGCAGCGACAAGCTGAGTTGGAAACAGCGTATGTGCGCTGGTGCGGCGTTGTTGGCGGATTTTTCGTCCCGCATAGCGAGTGTGCCGGTGCGGATGAAGCCGATTTGGGTGGTGGTAGCGTGGAGGGTCACCCAGCGGTGAAGAGAAGGCGCACGGCGGGGGATGTGGAACCAACCACCCAGCCTCTTTACCAGCACAGTGGTCCACCGCCGGTGACCCCGCTTCTGCGCACGGTGAGTACTTGGCGCAAGAGCATGCCTAGTATCCCATCACTGGGCCTAGGTACAGTTGGTGAGAATGGTGTGAGTGTAGTTCAGCATGGTCCCGGACATGGGAACGCCGTATGGAAGCGTGAAGGGGACACGCCGTCGCCGTCGCCAACGACACCAGCCGTAAAACCCATCCGCAAACACAGCGTGAGGGATTTGGCGATCTTGCCTACACAGAGAGTCATGCGATACGTTCTGCTGTATCGAGGTGCGTGTTTGCTCTCTCATGATCTGCCTACAAGACAGTTGACCTGATCAATGTACACTCAGATCTCCTCTCCCACACACCGCCTTCCTCTAGCTCACGCCCGGTTGTCGAACGTGCTATCGAAGCTGCTTGTCGGATCGCGGACAAGTGCAACCGCGCACAGGGAAATGCTGCATTTATTGTGGGTAACCCCAACGCGCCTGTCCACGACACCAGCTTTTCGGGCGCGCGCAGCGGCAGCGGCGCGAGCAATAGCAGTCGCGGGAGTGCGAGAAGTCGTGTCACGAGCTCGCGCCCATCCTCTCCTTCGACCAAGACGCTGGAGTCTACCAGTTCTACGTCACACGCATCGACTTCTATATCCGGGTCGACGGCGGTGACTTCTGCGACTTCCTTATCCGCCCATTCGGCATTTGTGGACAATGCGTCTACAGTGCAAGTGCCGCCGGGAAGAACCGTGGCTTCTGTGCGCCGTACGTCGATGTCAGCGGTGTCGCTAACGCTGATGACATCTATGGGATGGGGCAGGGGGCGTTCGAACGTTCCACAGCCCATGTCGGCGTCGTGTCTCCCCGAAGGACGATTTAATACCACCCCTCGGCCTGCAGATACCCCTCTCCGATGATGCTAGCTCTCCTTTGAGCGAATTACGAAATCCGAAAGCTTCACATCTCGGATCGGTCTTTTGTTCTTGATAAATTATTCCTTTATGATTCTCAACTCCTACTTGCTTTTGAGCTTTCGATCTTCTTTAGTTTGCTCCCTCCCTGTCTTGTTTTTTTTTTAATCTCTACAACATTGGAAGATTTATTCACTCGCACATTCACTCGTTTTTTTTTTTTTCTAAATGGTTAAACCTGCAGTTCTTCTCACTTTTCATCTCATGACACATCATGAATCTCATCATCGACATCTATCATCTTTGCATTTATTTTCATCACTATATTGTCCACATATCTACGAACACATTCAGTATATACATATGTACATCTTACTCGCGTACAAACATACCACTTTTCAACATAGCATTTTTATTTCTGAATAATGGCTTGGAATGTAGCCATCATTTACGGCCAGAATTCAACGACGTAGACTTCATACTCCTGCAGCATTCAAACACGATTATTTCATCCAGAACATCACGGTAGATAGACCCTATTGAGCCGGACTTCGCACATAGGCCAAAAATAATGATACTCGCACCGACAGAATTGTGATGTTCACGACTCACTGGCGGCGTCCGCCATGTGCCAGTTTAATACTCGTTTCAACCCACCATTGTCATATGTCAGTCTGCGATCTCTGCGACAGTATTTGAGATTGAAGGGGATTGTGAATGTGCGCTCTCGATACTTTGACGCAGGAGGGAATCTGAGGGAATTAATTGTTAAGTCCATACGTGCTTCAGTAAGCGGGCCTTGACATGAGGATATCACTTCCTTCGAATCAGATGACAATTACATTTCCAGGTCGCTTAACATCATGCGAAGGGACTCACCATCTGGCCAGCTATCTTCATACAGATGGAAAGACCGCGGAATCGGAGTTGCTCGTCCTTGGCTCCTCTATAATATCCTAGCGAAGGATATCTTGCAAGCGAAATGTCTTCAAATGCCTGTCTATATCCACTCCTTTCCCAGTTCTTATACTTGAATGGGATCACTATAATTCATTATAGATAGAAACATTCCCTGTAGATGTCAATGGGGGGAGTTTCGGTTACGATACCTATTTTGGGGATCGCATCACCCAGTAAATGCTAAAAATAACACTGGCCATGGATATGTTGGTCGATATCTCCTGTAGTCCAATCCAGATTGTCCGTGTACTTGTCATAATCGTGTTGATCGGCCTCCTCCGCAGGCACGATATATATAACGGCATAACAAAGCTATGTAGAGAGCGGGTCTAAGCAGGTGTGAACTCCGGACTGACCTCAGGGACAAGCACGCAAGTGGGAAGGTGTCTATAGCAGCACCTCCGGATAAAATTGTGTTTGTATTAAGTCGCTAAAGCTTTCTAATGTTCTTTCAGAGCTTTGAAGATAGATTCAACCGTTTATAACTTTTCCACTCGCAAAAAAAGAGAGAGGGCTTCGAATGGCATTATAATGAAGTACCTGTCAGTAAGCATGATGGGGAGGAGGTACCAACAATAAATTTGTTTCAACACATCTCAGAATCTTTGTAGGAAGATTCATCATTCGTGATCGCTTGCTATTCAAAGTTGGCAGCTTGTCGAGAAATCCATCATTCGAGTTTGATACCCAGATCCAGGATAGGTTCTTTTCGACATATAAATGCATAAGATAGTTGCCTATTCTTCCCTAGCACCCCAGGATGTTTTCGCCATATCTTGTCTCGTTTGTGTTCAATGCCTGCCTAATAGGATCATCTCTGGCAGTTACTCTCACTCAGTCATCACAACTGAAGACACGAACATATGATTACATCATCGTCGGAGGTGAGCGCTAGCGGCCTTGCATCAATCTGACTCCATTGAATGTTAACCAACTACTCGAATAGCGGGGACTGCGGGACTTACTCTGGCAAATCGCCTGACGGAGGATCCCAACGTTTCAGTCCTGGTGCTTGAAGCGGGAATCGAGTAAAAATTACTTACCTATGTTCAAGTCGGCCTCGGCCCTCATATTCACTTTACTTTTCGTTCAGCGACCAGAACCAACCCCTTGTGACCGCGCCATTCCTAGCACCAACTCTGACCCCAAGTAAGGTCTGAATCTGACGGTGTGAATGACTCCCATCAGTTGACCATATGCAGATTCAATATTCGATTGGAACTATACCGTCGTTCCCCAGGTCGGTTTAGGCGGCCGCAGTTTCCCTTATCCTCGAGGAAGAATTCTTGGAGGTTCGAGTAGCGTCAGTAAGTGGAAATGATACCGGGATCTAAAAAGTGCATTCTGATATTTCTGACAGATTACCTTTTCCACCAATATGGCTCGACGGAAGATTGGGACAGGTTCGCCAATGTTACAGGAGATCCCGGATGGTCATGGAGTAACATGAGAAGATTCGTGCAAAAGGCACGCATCTCTACAATTATCTCCAAACTTGTGGACAGGACTGATCCTTACACATAGCACGAAAAAATTGTACCTCCTGTTGACGGCCACAACACCACAGGACAAATCATCCCTTCCATCCACGGCTTCAACGGCGTCCTTGGTGTCAGCCTTCCTGGGTTTAATCAAACAACAGACACTCGCGTCATCCAAACTACCGTGGAGCTGGAAGAGTTCCCATACAACGAAGACTTGAGTGGAATTGATCGCAGCTTGCTCGGAGTCGGATTTGTTCAAGGAGCTGTCCATGGAGGCGTTCGGAGCAGCTCCTCATCCACCTATCTTGCTCAGGCCAACACCCGCCCAAATCTCACTGTCTTGATTAACGCGACAGTGCAGAAGTTAATAGCATCCGGATCCATTCTGGGACTGAAAGTCTTCAAAACGGTTCAATTTACGAGCTCCCCGGGAACTTCTCTTGCACCGGGAGGTACGCGACGGGTAGCCAATCTAATCTTCAGCTGTTTCATCTAAACACCATGTTTTAGGGGGCCCGTCGATACAAGTCAATGCCACTAAGGAGGTTATTTTGTCCGCAGGGACCATCGGCACCGCACAGATTCTCCAACTTTCAGGAATCGGTAACCCAGACGATCTCAATCCGCTAAACATCCCCGTCCTTGTCAACAGCCCGCATGTTGGAAGAAATCTCATGGACCATACTTTCCTCCCTAACATCTTTTCTGTCAACGGGGAAACAAGTGTAGATCATGTGCTGCAGAACCCCAGCAGTATTAATGCAGCGGTAAACCAATTCTTCACCAACCATACGGGAATGATTGTTGTTCCTGTTTCTAACACCTTTGGGTTTGCCCGCATTCCGGCCAACTCATCTGTCCTGAGCACTGATGCTGATCCCGCGCCGGGACCTAACTCCCCTCATTTCGAATACATCCCCACGGTAAATCTGCAAGCATCATTCAAAGGTGTAGTCGCTAATTTAAAACACATTAGAACTTCTTTATCAGTGCTGTTACTCCCGAGCCTGCCACAGGCAGCTTCTTCACAATCGTTACTGTTTTAGTCAACCCCACTTCTCGTGAGCATAACCATCCTCACATACAAGTCCGAATTGAAAATTCTCACGCTTACTATAGGTGGCACGGTAAAAATTCGATCCACCAATCCTTTTGACAAGCCCATTATCGACCCCCAATTCCTCACCACGGATTTCGACTTGGTTGCCATGCGCGAATCAGTCAAATCTGCCAGGCGCTTCGTATCTGCACCTGCCTGGAGTGATTATGTCATAGGTCCTCTTGTTCCAGGCGACTCGGACGATGATATCGATGCTTTCGTGCGTAGCACGACAACGACGATCTTCCACCCCTCTGGAACAGCTGGAATGACTTCATTCTTATTGTCAAATGGTGTAGTTAACCCAGATCTTTCGGTGAAAGGCACTCTGGGTCTCCGTGTCGTTGATGCATCCGTCTTCGTGAGTGGTTCTATCCCCGTCATTGACACAAGTTATGATTGTCGTCCTAATAATTTCGTTAAGCCTTTCATCCCGAGTTGTCATACCCAAGGCCCGGTCTACATGGTCGCAGAACGAGCTGCTGAACTCATCAAATTGGCTGGCATAATTGGTCTCTAATTAAACGGACACTACATCAGAATGTAATCTCCTGAATTTCAATATAAGTCATTCGTTATACCGTTAATTTACTTCTGATGCATACATAGTATACCCTTCTGAATAAAATATTGAATGTTTGTGCAATTAGCGAGGAATGGCATATGTCGGCATCGGATGGCTTGACTAAGTTCGACATCTCTCTATCACCTCTGGAATTGTTCAACTCTGTGCCGCGCCCTGGCCTCGTCTTATTTTCTCCGCCTGTACATCGCGTGGTTCAGAAGTTTCGCAGAAACGCGGAATAACAAGTATTGTACTGCCCCATGATCTAAACCATCAGATTTCAGAAGCTGGCTTCCGAGGTTTAATTTGATTGTTCCATCCGTTTCAAAACTTTATATTTTACTTGGAAATGATTTATCTTTTCTAGGACTGCACAGTATGTTCTAATTAATACGATTCGCGACGAGAGATTTAGTCGGTTTCAGTCCGTCTGAAGGGCCAGAGACATGCCATTTTTTACGACCGAGAATTCTGCTCTGAACCACCATCTTCAAGTAGGGCTGCATGTCCGCATTGATTCCCTACAGATGAAGAAAAGTAAATATACCACACCGCACTGTCAGAGACTAGTCATCTGGACCATTGATTTCACAAGCCCGGATAGAAGCGAGCTGTCAATAGAAAGCCGTCGGACTGTATAAGAAGCACCCCACGTTAACGGGCATCGCTAGCCACGTTATTTTATCTTATTTTGGATTGGATCTTCGACTCGGAGTAAATGATGTTGTGGAGTGATGACGGTCAAGGGAAAGACAAATTCACGCAGTACGAAATTCAAGAAAGCCTCACTTTCCCTTTCTGCGCTTTCAAGAGTTTTAGCAACACCTCAATTTTCCGACAAATTTAAGATCAAGACAAGATTGAGTAAGGTATATGGCATAGTAATTTCGAGCTCAACATTCGAGCTTGATACCCGTATTGTCGAAATTCCATGCCTATTCACCATCTCCTTCGTCTTGCTCTTGTCCTTGTCCCGGGATTAACACACCATGGTATCGGAATAATTGTCGCTTCCGAGGATTAGCGATCGTTTGCAAGTGTCCGCTGAGTGCATCTCTAAACGAGTTCACGATATTTGACGTGAACTCCTCAGCACTGCAACTCTACGGCCCGCCTTAAGGCTTGGCAGTGCATGTTAATTTCTCCGACACGACCTCGACGAAGATTTCGATTGCCATAAATGCGACAAGTGATATTTTAAACGGAGAATCTGTCACCTCGCGTGGAGCGACTTCTCGCTATCAAGTCATTCACAATCAATGCAGAAAATCCCCTCGCCCTGCTGCGCCGGGCCGTTCAATTTAGCGCCCTTTTCCCCGACCACGCTATAAAAGTTCGACAGAAAGTCATTCCTAGTTTCACAGCAACAGATTTCTTACATCTTATATCTTTTACTGCAAAACAAGGACGTAAAATGACTCATAAACGCGTCCTTCTTGTTGCGACAGTTCTTGCGCCCATGGTTCTCCCCGCTCTTGCCCAACAGCCAGTGTGGGCTCAATGTACGTGAACGTCGTCGCTTCAGAACCGAGGCTTATAAAGCTATACAGGCGGTGGGCAGGGATGGGCGGGAGGAACGACTTGCGTTTCTGGTGCAACATGCGTCTTCTCTAATGCATGGTACTCCCAGTGTCTTCCGTCCACTACGACTCCTCTACCACCAACTACGACTCTGACCACGACACCTCCGACGACAACGGCACCAACTACGGTTACGACTACCACGACCAGTGCTCCACCCACTGGAACGGCGACCCCTGGCACATGCCCCACTCTTCCAGCATCGCTCACCCTCGTATCCAACTCTAAATTGCCCAACCCCTTCAAATTTTCCGCCGATGGATCTGCTGTCACCACCAAAGCGCAATGGACATGTCGCCAGGCAGAAATCAGTCAATTGTTCCAACGCTACGAGCTCGGAACCCTCCCGGGCAAACCAGCTGGCATCACTGGCTCCTACTCCGGCAACACTCTCACCATCAATGTTTCCGACTCCGGAAAATCCATCTCGTTCACTGTCTCCGTCTCCTTACCGAGCTCAGGAACTGCCCCATATCCTGCCATCATTGCTGTCGGTGGCATGAGTATCCCAACACCTGCAGGTGTGGCGGTGCTTACGTTCAACAATGACGACATGGCCGCTCAGACGGACTCCAGTAGCCGCGGAAAAGGAAAGTTCTATACCATATATGGTGCGAGCCACTCCGCTTCTGCCATGACCGCCTGGGCTTGGGGAGTCAGCCGAATCATCGATGTCCTCGAAGTCACTCCTTCTTTGAAACTCGATCTCACTAAGCTCGCCGTCACTGGTTGTTCCCGCAATGGAAAGGGCGCCCTCGTTGTCGGCGCCTTCGAACCCCGTATTGCGCTCACCATTCCTCAGGAGTCCGGATCTGGCGGTGGCGGCTGCTGGCGTATCTCCGACAAGATGCTCGCCAGCGGTATCAACACCCAGACTGCTTCAGAAATTGTCGGCGAGAATGTCTGGTTCTCCACCAACTTCGCCAACTATGTCAAGCAGATCCCCGTACTTCCCTTCGACCACCACTTGCTTGCCGCTTTGATCGCTCCTCGCGCGCTCTTGATCATCGACAACACTGGCATTGACTGGCTGGGTCCAGAGTCCGTTTGGGGATGCATGAAGACAGCAAACAAGATTTGGCAGGCATTGGGTGTTCCAGACAAGATGGGTGTCTCCCAAGTTGGAAACCACAATCACTGCGCCTTCCCATCCAGTGAGCAACCCGACCTCGACGCCTTCATCAACAAGTTCCTCAAGGGTCAGAACACGAACACAAACATCGTCAAGACCGATGGTGCCAACAGCCTTGGCTTTGTCGATTCCGACTGGATCGACTGGACCGTTCCCACTCTTGTTTAAGAAAGACGCGATGGTACATACCATCGTTTGCAAGCTTGTAGTCGCGATCTATTAGTAGGAATGATATACTCAAATGCAACTCTCTTTCAATGTCCAGTATCAAATTTCAATTTCCTTGAAGGGTGCTTCATACTTCGGGCAATCCGGCACAACGAAGCCGCTAGCCTACGCCACTACCCATACTTGAAAAGAATATATGACCGACTATCTACCGTACACGCCAGCGTACATATAACGCATTTAGTGTCACATATGCACTCTTTTCCTGTGAGGTTAGCAATGCAATTTCATTGAAAAACAAAATCAACAAATACCAATCATAATTAAAGCACGATGGCATGTCTCGTAAACAGGTACCATCGAGTATAGTTATAACGATAGAACGGATGTAGAGTGCTTAGTACAAGGTTCATCTTTACAGAGCACATAGTAGATCAAGCTTACTTGAAATATGGGTCCTTCCAATCAAGCTGCCATTTAACTTCTGTCCTAACAAGTAATTCAACCCGGAATACATGATCGCTCTATGAATCCTTGTCAAATGACACGACTAATCTCGAGAGCTGGATATTTTTGGACGCCCATGAATTGCCCATGAATTAATTATGAGCTCTCCGTGAACGTCGTGAGCGCCGTGGACAATATTAATAATCTGTACGCCGATGGATGATCTTCTCCGGTCATATACGATTATGTGTACGAGTTTGTACATCTTTCCGACGTCCGTATATTCGGTTACTTTGTCCCGTGTAGAATAGGATAGGTCCGACCAGTTGAATCTCAAGCATAGACCCATCTTTCTTGAGACTCATCCATCCCCGTTGATGCCATCTTCGAGGCTCAGCGAGTATATGATCAAGCTCGACACCGTGAAGTTATTCCAGGAAACACCGAGTGTGAGGCCGAAGAGCATTTACGCCATATAGCCGCATATGATATGATGTGCATCAATGTGCAGTTCGACTTCCGCCAAGGCACTCTGAATATTTGCATGTTTGCGAAGTATTACTCGTACAGCCCAGTAGGGATAGCGTTTGGTGTCCGGGGCCGAGACTCTGCAGTGGCCGCAGAAGACTCGGCTTTCGGAGGCCTCCTCTTTCTGCTGCGGCGCATTCTATCTGCGTGCCATGACCATAGATCCGAATGTGATCGTGTAAAAATATTTCCAAGACGATTGGCACACCTTGGTTCCATCGAATCGATGAACGTCGACAAACCGTGTTATCCGATCTTTCCTTGGAGAACGCCCATTCGACCTTAAAAAGACCTTCCATCATCTAGGCTGGCATGCCGCATTCTGGTCCGAATTACACATGGGGTCGGGAGTGCTATCGATATTGCTTTGACGGTGGCGGGTTGAAACGTGGTTGAACAAGCCAATCGAAGAAATCCCTGAGTTGTTCTGGAATCTTGTACCTGAATGCCACACTAAATATATGTGCAATAAGGAGAAGAATCCAAGTGCGGGGGCAAATCTAGGATGGATTCTATTCGTGGATTGGCTCCAAAGGATCGTCATGCTGATCGACTTGGACCATTTTCAACGGCCGCCTCGTTGTCCAACTCTCACCCGACCCAGGCGGAGTAGGGCCAGTCGCATCCTATTGACGATATCATCTTAAAACATTCCATGACATACCGTGAGCGTCACCGCTCTCCTCTTTTCTTTTAGTCCTCCTAAGAATAGAGGGTTCGCCTTTTGATCCACCCACAACGCCATTCCATCCTGGGTTGTTCCATATCGATATCCGTTCTCGCTAATAATGGTGTCGCTTTCAATGACCACTACGCGTTCCCCAATATCCAGTTTCAAGAAGCTGCTCAAATCGCCACAAAAGACACTGGATGCGCGACCCCTCCCCCCAACTCCCAAGGCTCCTGTTGAACGTCTACCCACACCCCTTATCTCGGAAATAGGGCGGCAGCTGTGTTTGCGAGATGCTTTTCAGCTAGGGGTCTGCGTGAGTCTTGATACATCGATACTTCAACGCTGCGCTGACTCTAGAAATGGCGTGGCAGTCTCGAACTCTCCATGCCTCGCTCGCGCCTGTCCTATACTCGACTGTTGAGTTGAAAACGAACAAGCATTGTAAGACGGCGCTAATCACCTTCGCGAGGCGTCCCGAAATTACACGGCATATTCGGCGATTGATAGTCCGCATAAACTCAATGGAATGGACGAGCCCAGAAGAAGAGGTGGATGAGGACCTTGTGGCGACTCTCATTGCAAAATTGTCGACCCAGCTAGGAGCTCTGGACGCTTTCGAATGGGATGGATTGGAGATGGCTCATGATGAATTGTGGTCATCCCTCAGGACCAAGTGCATAGCCCTGTTCGTGCTGTCGAGGATTGGAACTCATTTTTTCCACATGATAGTTGTCGACATTTGAAACGAATAAGCACTGCTATTGGTGAAGATCCCCTCAATTCTTCCAGTCCCGTACGTAACATTCCAGACTGGATAATTCATCTCATTGAATATTGGTTAGCTTTGGGATTTTAATGATCTTCGACAGATTTCTCTGACAGTAAAATGCCAGTCATTAGAGTGGTTGTCAGGTATGTGGTTTCTTTTGTACCCTTCAGCATAAATCTCTAGGCTGACTGTGTGTCTACTTCAGAGGGTCCTCCGAAGACCGAAAAGCTACCTAGGAAATTTTGGGCCATGCTCTTGGAACGCTGTCCTCGCCTCGAGGAACTTAAGATTGGAGGCTCTTTCCCATCGCCACGAATATTTGACATCCGGCATGTCACAATTGGGCGATGGCCGTGTCTTCGTCGTATCACTTTGGGAGATATGGTCCTTATCTCGCAAACCAAGGGAGAGCAACAAGCATGCAAGGATCACGCAGCCTTCATGACTTTTTTCGCTGCACACCCTAATTTACGCGCAGTGCATTTACAGCACACCGGTGGAAGCGCGCATTTCCCATCCTCGTTCTCTCTCCCAGACAATGCCCTTCCTAATGTGACATCGTTTAGTGGGCCGCTAAAGCTGGTCAAATCACTACCGAATCTGCACAACCTACGGGACCTCACCTTGACCACGCTTCATCATACCACCTCGTCTTTCCCGGCGACATACGCCGTATTACGAGATTTGAAGAAGCTGAAGTCTCTGAGCATCTGGATTGATCTTTCATTCGGGTCTTCTGGATCATACGCATTCGGCAGGACCAGCGGAGAAAATATGAAGACGTCGTCAAAGTATGACGACATCCATGTATTGCGCTCTTTGGCTACCGCTATCCCCACCATAAAGCACCTTGAAATATCGTGTTTTACGTGTCCGCCGTTTTCAGTCGTGAGTCTCATGAATTTGATGTCATCCGCCTAACATTTGTGCTGAATGTCTGACCTGTAATGCAGAGAGATTTTTCGCGGATCCTTCAAATTATGCCCAACTTGGAATCATTCTTACTTACGAAGGTGCACAAATACAACGACGATGATCCGCTGAAAAACGCCGCTCTTGTCGTTGCTGAAAACCCTCATATTAAACACTTCACTATCCGTATGACGCACGATTCATGGTATTCACCCATGAGAGGGCGTATCAAGCATTTAGGGGTCTACGAAGTTTTGGGACAAGCTTCTACTACCATACCCCTAGCTGAACAAGAATCGGAGGCCAGCTCTGCTACATCTTCAATCCCGCCTGTGGTCACTACCGTCCTGCTTGCCCACGAGTATGGCCAACGCAATATCACAAACAAAGACTATTCCCGACACATCATCCATCACGTTGTCCCTAAAATCAAAGAAACCCCTCCTTCATCGTTCGGGCGGCATCGTCACTCGCTATCACTCACCCGCATATCCTCTCTTGCCCGGGTGTCCTCGCGCACCTCGAATCATTCAGACAATAACAGGGAACCAGCCGACCCAAGCTCGGCCAGAAGCCCCTCGCGCTCGAGTTCCAACGCAAGCTCTTTCTTGCAGCGCTCTCGACGGTCATCTCTTTCCCTTGTGGGCTCGATCACGAACGCCATGGCTGCCATGACTTCTCCATCTTCGAGAGCGTCGATGCCTGCGGCCATGCGGCACACTGCTGATCAGTGCCAGGGATCAAGTCCCCATCGAGCTGAATACAATCTCGGGTCGAATCAGGGTAGTTTAATGTCTGCCACCGGAGAGCGAAGTCGCCCGCGTCCAGCTGATAGCGACGGCGAAACTGATGATGATTATGTCCTTGTTTGAGCGCTGGACGCGTACGACTATTTACGAGCACCAAGAAATCATGGAATACACGCGCAAACCCATCGATTGTGCCTTTTTACCCTGCTCGACGTTCGCATACATATATGTGCGTCCTTGATATTCTATTATATCATTTCAAAATTCTATCATTATTGTATCTGTATTTTTAGTTTTCCCTTTTCTCGCATTTGTTCATCATCTTGCAATTACATACATATCTACATGTGTACAGTATTAAGAATCACTACGAGACTAGATAGATAGCTGGCGCCTTGAAATTGCATAGTACAGCATAAGTACGTCCTCGTAGCGCTGTCGTTCTGTCGCAATTATTCAGAATGAACGCATTGAATTCACGGCATGGTTCAAGAATCTACAAATCCCGAGGATCATTGTATGAAATAACGCAGTCAACCCGCGCAAACGCTAAATTGGACACATACATACCCGCGATGGCCTGAGCGAAAGCAGGATGCACTGGTGATATTTATAGCCGCGGGAAGCATCCTTGTCATCAAGCATATTGAATTCAACCAACTGCGCAAACGAAAGCATGTAGAAAAGATGATATCGTTAGAAAAATTAGAAATATTCCACCTTGGACGAGGCGTCATTTAGGCGGTATCAAATCGAATTGTCTTCTCCACGCTGACTTGGACAGGCGCCGTATACTCCCTATCCACGGCTGAGGGATTCTGTCATGGGCCGTCGCATGTATGAGACCAACGTCAATTGTGTAAATGTTCAATTTGACTCACAAAAAATTGAATGCCTTGAGGATTTCGCACCATCTCCAAATCCATCAAATCATGGGCGTTGACGCGATTCTTGCCTATCTCCTGACGCATGTTGAATCTATGTATGTAATCTGTGAAGTCATACAGTGAAAATAAAGAGTGGCAATAACTGACGTAGCTACGAGTTCGCATAAACTGTAATTTCCATGAGTAAGAATGAGGGCCGACAGCCGATGATAGACGAGGACTCACGTTTCCCGATACCGAAATAAAGTCCCAAGAATACCAAGATATCCACTGAGAAAGAAATTCACGTTGAGCATGGCATACTCGACCATCGAGAGCAACTAAAAATAATACACAGATCATAGAGATTGCCGTTGCAGTGCTACATTGTTTACAAGGTCAGCTTTTCACAAGCCAAGCACGTATAACATAGATAACGAGAGAAACCGCGAGTCCTGTTCCAATTTACCCAGAGAGTTCTACAGAAACAAGTAAAATACTAAAAAGAGCAGTGCGCAAGTGCCGACGAAGTGGCAACGATTTTCAAGCGGAACTTGAAATGTCGGCTACTCCCGGCAGTCCCTTCTGAGCAACCACTTGCCGCCCAACACATCCTCTCAACTTGAAACTTTTTTAAATACGCACACTGCTCGAGACACGATATAATGGCTTGCATCTAGAACCTCTTCTCGATTTTTAAGCCCATATATACTGTATCTTGGGAATAAACTCGAATCACATTGTGCTGTCTCATGACCTCCATCTGACCCCAAGTTTCAATTTGGAATCGGGCATTTTCTTCCTGCCGACGAGTGTTACATCCTCTATATATACTCTCTTCCCATGGCTATCTTCTAAATACTATCAAAACATAGTCTGCCTTTTCCTACACGACGCTTCTGTCCAGTCATCCCATCATCATTGACAACACGAAAACCTCTCACAATGCCAGCCTTGACTTTTCCTTCTTTTCCCGACGACGTTCCTACCCACCCCTTGCTGGTAGTTGACTACGAACTTCTTCAAAAGCGGGATCCGCAGGAGATCAACCGGTTGTGGGAGGCAGCTACGAAACTCGGATTCTGGTAGTGCGTATATGCACTTCGATATGCGAGTCCTAGAATGAGACCAACTGAAATCATCTCGTCAGCCTCAAGAATCATGGAACCGATGATTTGGTCAATGCTATGTTTGAGCTTGGAACAGAGGTAATGGCGCTGCCCTTGGAAGAAAGGATGAAATTCGAGCAAGGAGACGAAGGAATGTCCTTCGGGTATGGCAGCCCATTCGGGAGTCATGGATAGGAAACCTAATTATTTCTCAGGTATAAAGCGGCAGGCGCCAATGCGGTCAATGCTGCAGGCGAGCCAGACACGGCAGACTTTTTAAACGTCGCCAAAGATGACGCTCTCGCCTGGCCGAAGGTAGCCCGAAGGACTTACCCCGACATTGCCAACTCAAACATGAACTCTACAATCGTTCCCTTCGTTCGCAAGTCCTTGGAAGTTAACAATCTCATTTTGGAGATTTTCGACGAAAAGCTTGGCCTTCCATCTGGTACTCTCCTCCAGCAGCACAAGATGGACGAGCACAGCGCCAGCGAGGCAAGGATAATTAGAAATCGCTCCACGCCCAGCACCACTAAGCAAGCTATCGGAAGTCATACCGACTTCGGCTCACTGGTAAGCAGCTGTGTTGAATGCTTGTGCCGGACCCAAGAATATCTCACCTGATGTGCGATCCTATGTAGTCATTCCTCCATAACCGATTGGGAGGTCTGCAGGTTCTTGTGCCAGATTCAGAATCATGGCAATATGTTAAGGTAGATTTATTATCATAAGCTCAGTCATGTGCTCACAAGATCTTGGTAATAGCCCATTTCAGGCCATGCTATCTGCAATGTTGGAGATGCCCTCAATCTCCTCAGTGGAGGTCTCCTTCGCTCCAATCTCCACAGAGTCGTGTAAGTATATTTACCTGGCTTGATACCTCTATTTATTTATTTATTCCGCGCAGTCCCCCACCTGGCCCCCAAGCCGGCTTAGAACGTTGGTCACTGGTGTATTTCACTAGACCAGGCAATTCTGTCGTTCTTCGCGCCTTGATTGACCAGAGCCCAATCATTGCTGACGCGGTCAAGCACACACCTGAAAAGAACTTCGATACAGGCGCAACCTCTTTTGACTGGTTCTCAAGGAGAATAAGGAATCAGAGACTCAACAACCGCAAGGTATGTCCTTTCATTTTTTTTGGCAGAAATTACAGAGTGTTTATACGTCCAGGGCCCCGAGACTTGGATGGCAAGCAGAGGAACAGAAGCGATTCCTGAGGCTTGAAGTCGGCAAGATTTGACTTTGGCCCAATGAATAGAATTCCTTACAAGATTTTGTCACCTTCAAACACCATGCCTTTGGTCTTGTATTATATACCTATCAAATTGTGTGCTTACATCGTCAACCAAAGAGAAGAATTGAAACCAATCCGAACATTGCATATTACATTTTTTCCCAATTACTCCAGGTCTTGGAAATCACCTTCATCCAGATCATGGGGCTGAAAAATGTTATGTTAACGGGTCACTAGGTGTCATGTTTGGAATGGCCAATACCTCTTTGGGTTCCTCGTCCTCTCCGTACTGCATGGTGTAGTCGATATGACTAACCACTGTTTCTAGGGAGTCTGTGTTTGTGAGATCGAGAGGCAAGAATGAGACAAGAGGGTGATCTTCAATCTATTAGGATTGAAGTTTTGAGTCCAAAGGTACATTAACACTGCATTCGGCGTACCAGATGTACGATAGCTTGATTGAGGGCGTGGAACCGTGGATTTTCAATATCGCCTTCCTGACCTCTCCGCGTTGCAAGCAATAGTGGATCAGGGTCAAGATATCTAAGCGCAATCGCGTTGACAAATATATTGCGATTTTCATACATTGCACTTACCGCGCAATATCCTTCCGCAGTCGAATGCCATTCCTTGGGCCTTCCGCCTCGTTTTCACTATTGGCGGTAACCAGATCCATCTTCGACATGATGTTGATCCAGGGAACTTCAAGGTTAACCATGGCAGACATGGCAGACAAGACGCCGCTAATTAAAGACGCAATAAGAAGGTCAACACGACGTTTTCAGAGCCGCAGAGCAACGAACCTGAAGAATTTATAGCGATCTTCCATAAATTGAGATTCTATTAGGTACGCGGCGCAGACCCGGACGTTCATCTTGGTCAGATGTTGGACGAGGGTCGGCAGGAAAGGATGGTGTGTGTAGAGCTCGATTTGCCCTGCAGATTTTACGGTTAACCAATGCCACAGAAAGGGCACGGAATGGAAGCGCACCTGGGCAATCAAACACCAAGTAGTCATCATCATATCCTCCAAGCTCCTCTTCTAGCCAATCCATGTTTTGCATGAGATATCTGTTCTCAAGCGATATTAGCGCCCGAACCATCCCTGGTTATAAAGAGAGTTTAATCGCCACTCACTCACTCACTCAAAACAATACACTAGGCCTCCATTGGGGCCGTACTCAAGTTCATTCATGACATCCTCGAGGCTGACGAGATCCTTGATGTCAATGGCAGGCTGGAATTCGAAACTTGAGGGCGATGCTGCCGGATCGAGATTGACGAGGTGGGCTGTGCGCTTGGCGATGCGCAGGTGATTGAGGAAGGCTCCAGTAAACGTAGACTTGCCAGCGCCTGCTGGGCCGGTTACGAGAACGGCGTAACGCATGGTAGAAGGGAGAGTAGAGTAAAAGGATGGAGAAGACAAGTCTTGCCGCGTATTCAAAGTCCGCCCAAGATATGATCATGCGTCAGGCCCATTGTCCTTTCATCGTCCCTATCCATGTCGCGCCCTCCCATAAACCCTGAAAAGTCCGTCGCAGGTATCGCCCTCGACCCACAGACTCTTGAGCGCGTCATCCCAGAGTCCCGGCGCCCAGATGGAACGTATGTGTGCCCTGCATTCCCACCCCGCGCATTTCGACTCTCTCACCATGGCGCCCCGCCTGCTGTCCCTATTCCAGCGTACGCAAGCAGATAAAGATCCGACCTGGCTTCACCCCACAAGAGGATGTGCGTCGATTTAGGGGCACGAAGCAGGCGCAGATGGACTCGAGTGCGCTTCCCAAAGGGCATATCATTGGATGGGCACCTCCGCCAAAGAGTACAGCGCCTCCTGCAGGATCGGAGGGCAAAGCCCTCTCAAAGAGTGCAAAGAAGAATGCTAAGAGGAAGGAGAAGCGGGAGAAGGAGAAAGTTGAGGCAGAAGCTGTACCGGATAATTGGGATGATGAGGATGAAGAAACCAAACCCGCACCTCCCGCAGCTACTGCAGACAAGGCCTCCTTCGAACAAACGCCAGCGCCACCCGCAGCAGATGATTCGAACGCAGCTGACACTACAGATAGTGTACTGGCTGACGATCTAGAGAAATTGAAAGTCAAATAGTTTGATAAACGGTGCGATTCGAACAAGTCATTAAGTTCATGATAATGGGGTTGAGTTATTATGGTTTTGCCAGGGAGTGTGTACTTCCATGCAGTGGTATACAGTTGTAATACAGATGTAATATATATAAGTGGGATACCGTCGGATCTATAGGGAGCTGCTTCAGAGGTGCTATGTGCTCCAGTGTGTTGTTTCTGTTCCTATTGGTATAGGAATTTCTGGCGGCGGAGGCGGTGGGGGTTGTTTCGGTTTCTTACTTGGCTTGATCTCCATCATGATGATGATAACCAAAACGAATGCAGAAAGGGTTACTGCAGAACGTTGTCAATGAATATGACAATTGAGAAAATCCGGCACGGCAACTCACAGACTGCCCTCCGCATGTTCTCCCATTTAATCTCTTCCACGTCTGTCCGCAGGTCACTAACACTAACAATAGCTTTGTTCAATAGCTCCTACGGGGAAATAATGAGGGGATTGATCTACCTAAAACGTTATGATTGAAGAAACAGACTAACCTCGATGCTAATGTCTTGCTGCTTCAAGTCTGCTTTGGCTTCATTCTTTCTGCTGTCGAGTTCCATTTGGATTCTAGGGCGCGAAGCGGTCGGAGATGTTTTAATGTGCAAAATCCATGGTACTCACTCATGTTTAAGATTCCCGATGTCTTCCTTCATTTTGACGTCTAATCGGTCGACCTCTCTGCGCAGGGCGGCCGTAGCAGTTCGAATGGAAGCGGAATCGTTCTTGGTAGCCATCGTCATTTCAGCGCGTAGTTCTGATAGAGCAGCTCGAAAGAGATACGCTTGCTAGGGTTTATCAATGATAAACAACAGGGGATTTCACTTTGGATATAGAAAGTAGAACGCACGTTGTCCAAGTCCTTGATTGTCAAGCCTTCTCGACGTACCCTCCCGATGCGGTCTACAAGCAATGCTCTTGTTGCTCGCATTAAACTACGCGCAGTTGCTTCTGCGAATGTCTTTTCGAGGGCAAGAAAAAAGGAATGAGTATGAAACGGAGGAGCTGTGTACATGGGCATGGTAAACGATGGATCGGCCATGAAAGTTCGCGTCGGAAGACCTGATATCTCAGAAGGGGGGCTGGCCAAATTTGAGGGTGGTGTAGTATGTGAATGCAATGAATCTGACGCAGGAGGTGGTGCAGAATCAGAGAAACTGGCGGCAACAGGAGGTGTCATGGATGCAGAACTTGGAGTGCCATCACTGGATGGAGGTGGCTGATCTTCTATTGTTGGGGTATTATGACTTCGACGATAGCGTAGAGATATATTAGATCTAGAAAACGGTGAATTACTGGAGAGCGAGTGACGAAAACGAGGGAGTGAGCGGGAAAGCATTTGTAGAGTGTCTAATTCAGTTGGACGCGGGGCGCCAAGGGGCGCTGTTTGTCATTGTTGGATCCAGAGGTCGACGAACACAGTCGGGTCCGGTTTCGGATCCTTTCGTCAACACCCCTCACACATACACCTTTATGCCAGCAGCATGATCTTCTCGTGGATTTCATAAACATACAGGCCGCATTTTTGAGTCTCGGGTGTCGATCTGGTCTCTTCTTGCTTTCGTTCACAATTCACAAATGAGGACAAGCTGTTCTGCAAAATCGCCCGGGCGAGTCTGTTTCGAGCTTCTCTTCACTCTGGCACCAACGTTTCGGGGAGTACTGGTCATGTTCTTGCTCAGCTACTTTCTTATCTAAAAGCGAAGCCTAGTCTTGGACATGGCTCGGGCAGATATTATGTTCTCAGCAGACCCCTAGCCACCTTTGCAGAAGTACTTGTTCTCCAGAGATTGTCACCCTCGGCCTCGGTAAGCTCTTTGGATTCCGTCGTATTAAACATACTGATATATGAAACCTAGTATTATGCAACTCTTAGCCGTACAGTCGATAAGTAGTTGTCCAGTAAGTTATCTGCCAGTGAAGTGGATCTCCAACCACCTCAAGGGTGGGTACGTCGTTGCGGCGAATGCGGCAGCCAGCTGAAAGACATCAGCAAAAAATTCTAATCTACCCAGGCCTTCACATACCTCAAAGCCCAGGTCGGTACCAAACATTCCTCCGGCCATCTTCCCAAGAGGGCCAATGTACCATACCTCTGCCATTCCCACGACGGCGCCGGCCACACCAAAACAACCTGCCAATATGCCTGCGATACCCAGCGGCAACCTAATCCGAGAAATTTTGGTCAGCGTCATTTCACAGATTCCGGTAGTTCACTTTACTTTGAGGGTGTATCCCAATCATCGAAATTGTATCCACCCAGTCTTCCACCTTTCCTTCGGAAAATGAAATGCTCCTCAAAGACAATGATAGCAAACCATCCGGTCCAGTAAGCCAAGATGGCCAGGAAGTTGGTCAAAATTTCGGAGAAATGTTCGCGTCCAACAACACCAGCGACAGTGTATGCTGCGAAGCAGACCAATGTCCAGAAGAAACGGGGCACCATGGCGAAAGGCCGTCCGAGCGCTTGTATTGACAGTCCAGCCGAGTATGTGTTAATAATATTGTTCATCCTGGAATACCCGAACATCAGCGCTAAAGTGCAGTCCGCGGAGAAGGTACACTTACAAATTAGATAGGGCTAAAATAACGAGAAGGAATTTTCCTCCTCCATTCCAAGGCTTGAGAACTTGCGCGACAAGACCGCCTGTTCCTCCGTCCGTGTAAGCCTCGATGTAAGCAGTATCGGGGATCGATGCCAGTGCAGCTCCGAGAATCTCTACCAGGCAGATTGGAATGTAAAGTCCAATAAAGGTCATGCCAAAAATTTTCCATGGCGAAATGTTGGAGGGCATCCTACAATTATAATCTGCTGCAACCGGCGACCACTGGGATCGGAGATGTCAATCACTGAAGGATAGGAGCAGTTCAACACTCACACCACTGAAGGAGCCGAAGATGATGCCTCCAAAACTCAACACGTCCGCCGACAAGGCCCTTCCTGTTGACTGGCGCTCGCGTGCTCCTGCTACATCGAATCCTTGTTTGGCACCAAGTCCCCACAAGCAAAACATGACGATGATCAACGGTATCCACGCATAACGCTCCGACTTGTGGATCATATCATAGCCAATGAAGCATGGTACAAGACTGAGAACTCCTACAATGACGATTCCTGCGGCGAGTGGCAAAGTGCCAGGATTAACAGCAACGAGGGCTTGTCCACCTAAAACGACACAAAGGACCGAGAAACCTAATCTGTGCTCAAATATCATTAGCAGGCGTCGTTGATCTGGGGACAATGGCAACGCACTCCGTGATAATATTAAGAATAGAGTAGATTGCACCTCCAACGTATCCAGAACTAAACCGGGCAATAATCATGGTTCGAAGGCCCGTTTTGGGGCCTAGTGTTGCAATGAAGGAAACTAAACATGTAGCGAGTGCGCCAAAGCAGAGAATAGTCGCCGCTGCGACACTTAACGCCTCCTGTGAGCGTCAAGCCCTGTTGAATCTATGTCGTATAACTCACGGAAGCGAGAGACCGAAGAGCGGTTGCGCAAGGACACCGATCGAAATAGTTGTAAGCACTGTATTGACAGACCTAGAAAATTGTTATCCGTGAAAAAAGAAAAATAAGAACAGTGAGGCTCACCACCACATGAAAATACTATGGAATAGAAAGCATACGTGAGATGATTGGACGGACGTCAAAGGGCAGCGTAACTCACTTATTCCAGAAGTGGGTCTCATCACGCATATTCTCGGGGATTCGTTCTACACCACGAGCCTCTACCCCCAAGTCAAAGAGCTTTGCTAGAAATGGACCCAAGACGCCAAATCTAGCAACAATGGCTTTGCTAGGTTCGGCCTCTGCTATATACGCAGACCCAGTGAGATGGTCTTCCAAGGAGGCGGAGCCTTTGTCGGACAACTCCCCCTTCTCGTGCTCGATAGCGTCCTTGTACTCAGACGACTCTGGCGCCATCTTGTCCAACGATGGATAGACAGAATCGAGTTGATAAAGTTTGGGATCGTGGTTTCCACTGGTAAAAACGGTGAAGAAGTATCTCGGAGTTAGTGGGGGCGCCTTTTGAAGACTCTTCGATTTTTCCCAACAGGCATACCCGCTCCTGAAGGTATATAATAGGATGCATCAGGTACAAGGTCTTCTATCTTCTCAGGATCAAGTGTATACAGATGTACGAAACCATCCAAATGGCCTTGGGAGTCTAGTTAATCCGATTGCTATAAATAGACTAGACAGTTCATATGGGATAAGAACTGTTTTTAGAACGTCTGTGTATTCATTCCAGGTCCCATGTGGTGGTCTTACGAGCGCAATGGAGTGCCACTACCGACTTTGTGATAAAGTCTTTATTATGAACCGTATCTATATCGGTCTGGAACACGTCAGCCTAGGGGCAGCGAGGAACGAAGAGTGCTCCAGCCGCATCGGCGTCCGGAGCAAACAAGGGACCGTGTGGTGACATCGGTGTGGCACCCACGACGATAGAATGACCGGATTTCAGGTGGCTCGTAGAGTTGTTACAGAACATTGGATTTGATGATATTACAGCGTATTGAGTCTTATTCCAATAAATATTAGTAGTCAGAGCAGAAAGCGATAAGAATATCTACTTTTGTTGTTACATACGAGCGTCCGTTCAGGTTCACATAGATATCTAAAATACATACATAGAGTTGTGCGACACACTCTCCCCGTCCTAGAAGAGTAACTAGCGGGTATTCATCAAATCATTCGGTATATGTTCTGAATCAACATCAGCGTTGATCTTCTATGAAGATGAAAGAGTGATTGACTTACGAATTGTAAGGAACGTAAAGCGCTACCGGAAATTAGTTTTACGCCGACTCGTTGCTGGTCTCTTCCTTATGACCATGGACATCTAATGCGGGAGATGTGGATGTGCTCGAACGCCTCAGAAGGGTCAACTTCAGAGGAGGATCGTGATTGTCCGAAGTCACAATATTTTCCGACTCCGATGTCGTTGTTGGATTTTGGAGTTCGTCGTCGATAGTAGTGGTATGGCGCTTGAACCGCATTGCTTGAGACCCCATCTTTTCTTGATGTGCGAATGTCCGTTGACTCCAGGCAGAGCCTCGGGCCACTCGATATATGATCAGGTATCCCGCAATTTGCTAGCAATATACACGTGGAATGTCAAATAAAATAAAAATAAGAATTGACGAAAAGACGGTACCTGGGATGAATTTGCGACAAACAGGAAGATTTGGTTGAGGGGATTGTTCAGAGCATAGGTGACAATAAATATAATTCCACAGCCCGAATAGAGTGCTGCGGACTCGATCATTATAGTCACCAACGAGAAGTAGTCTCGTCCGTGTTCTGGAGATTGAATCTTTACGATGCGGCGCCGGAAGATGAGGAGTTGAACGGTGATTAAGATGGTAAGAATGACGTTGGCGCTGACCGACAGCACATAATACGATGTTCCATACTTCAACGGGAGAAGGTTATATAGCGAGAGGCCTGGTTTTGTAGATTCGATAGCCCAAATGATTCCCATGACTATGTTAGAACACAATGTGGAAGTCAGCAAAACAACGTTGGGGTTTGATCGACAACACCCACCAAAGGAAGCCAGAATCATGGCAGCAGGGAATGCCACTATTGAATATGCCCAAATCGTCCCTGAAGCACTTAAAATAATCCAACATCGCCAGAGCTATCGGCCTTGAGTTAGGCGGCTAAAACCAAGAATTGTGTATCAGCTTACCATCAACAAATCCGCAAGAAAAGTGCCGGAAATAAAGGTTGCATAGAACATCACATTTATAGGTAGGTACTCTGTCGATAAGAAATACTGCCACGGTCCTCCAGGAAAATTCCTATTGTCGATGTATGTCTCCTCCGTCGTCCGAGCTTGAACTGCAGCGAACAAGGTCGCGATGATGATGAGGACGGTGATATATGCAAGTAGAAACATAAACCGTCGGTCTCGAGTGCGACGAGGGCCCCCGTTCCATAGAAACATAGCGCATGACA
This sequence comes from Pholiota conissans, assembly GCA_015484465.1. Classification (NCBI taxonomy): domain Eukaryota; kingdom Fungi; phylum Basidiomycota; class Agaricomycetes; order Agaricales; family Strophariaceae; genus Pholiota; species Pholiota conissans. The sequence continues at coordinate 96,992 of MU155165.1, forward strand.
GATAGAGCGTAAGCTGGATGCCTACGAAGGAGGTTTGAATGAACGGCTTGGCTTGACGGGATACCGACCGTCGGCAGTGGGACTATGCGCTTACCGTATCCTACCCCACCCAAAAATCCACCTGCTAAAAACCCCCTCTCCAAAAATATATCCGTCGCAGATTCATCTGGGCCATAGTAGGTCCCATTCAGAGGGGAATAAGCGCTCATATAGTCCGGGAGGCTTTCGGAAAGGCAGATTGCCCAGTATCCTGCTGTAAAAGCAGGTGACAAATTAGTGGAAAGTTGCAAATGGGTAAATTCTGATAAACAGACCCTTATATGATGTGAGCTTGGTATCTATGTCGTAAAGGCCTCGTTCAGAAATTCCCATCAGCGAGAATCTAAAAATAGATGTACGTTGAAACCGGAAACTTGTGTCGTGGAGAAAAAAGATTTAGCATGCCCAAAACCGTGAGTTATTCAACGCGATAAAAATTGGGTGCAACTTTTTTTTCGGAATGAGCTGAAAGTGTTACGCTGGAATTTTTTAGGATTTCTCTATTGATTCAAACCGCCAGGATGGGTCGAGGGTAGTCTATTTATACGACGTTTTCTTCTGATTACCTTCGAAGCGAGGACCCAGGGAGAAGGGCACTGTCATCGTGACAATGTTTGATGGAAACTGTATTGATCTAATAAAAGGTGTTGAACCACAACTACGTCGAATAGGTATGCTGCTCAGATAATCTCCGTCGAAGTCCTTTCTTGCCAGGAGTCTCGCAAAGCACAGACTTCCAGTTTGCTCAATTTAGATTTAAATTTGAACGCGAGGGTCATCCTGCATGCTCAAACTCTCCCGCAGAGTGAAATTAAAGCATCCGTCTGCTACTCGGGCTTGCAGCATCATATCTCGATGCGTTCGACCATCGATAGTGGATGCCAGTAAGAATTTCCCAAAGACACTCAAACCAATAGGTTCTTCTACTGCGTCTGCCAACCTTCTGCAAGAAATCTGGGGTGAGCCCAAGTATAGTGAAGGTGATACTCCAGACTGCATAGCTGATCTCGAATGGTTAGAAAGTGGTGTTCTTGAAGTCAAGATCACATCAACCTGATTGATGCCTCTTTCAAGGACTACTGCTCCAGTGATTGCCAAAAATAAACCGTGTTTTTCCTATTAGGTGCGTTACTAGCGCTGCAAGAGTAATCAACATTCAGGCCCCAGCACTCAGTCGTCTTGTCAATGCCTCGGAAACGGAGACAAAAATGCCCACTGACTGGATTGAACAATCGACCTCACCATGGCATGATACGAGTGGCGCGCTCTACGACTGAGCTAAGCGGGCTATATTTATCATCAAAAAACAAAATGTAAGTGGGTTTCTTTTTTGTGAGAATTGTCGGATTGTAACCGAGTTCTGCTCTAATCGTAGCCTCGTGGTCTTAATGATACTCAAATTTCCATAATTCAGAATGTTCTTAAATTTCAAGCCTTTTCGAACTTTTGAATTTTGTAGTGCATGTGTGAATGCAAAGAATGGTTAATCAAGGTGTCCGTTGGAATTGTCGAAGATAGAGGTAGAGCCTTTCAAGTCTTATCAGTAAGCCCTCGAAGCACCTTGTATTTGTATGCAGAAGAGGTCGACGTTTCTCAAGAATAATTTGCACACTATCGATGTATGGCCAACTCCTCCAGGTATCATACCCGCGAATTGGATAGGTACCGGGCGCTTATACGAGTGCACCCTGGTCGTCTCACGGGTGGCACTCTGATATGACAATGACCCATCAATGGCCCTCTAATTTGTACTATAAAGTTTATCGTATATTAAACATCCACAAAGCAGCATTGATGTCAGCTGCATAAAGAAAAAATGAGGGAGGTATTTTGAATAGTGCTGGGTTAGATATTATTTTGGCCGTGTTAATAACGTGAGATATTCCTGGGCTCATTTGGGCGTTAGTTATTCGTGTTAATAACTGTGATATATTCGAATTATGTAATTATTTCCCACGTCTTTACCATGCAAAATTTGACACCCGTGCGTCGCAAAAAAGCAAAAATACAGGCCCTGGATTATACCAAGGATGCTCTCCGACTCTGACACTCCATTTTACAGTTTGTTAAACAGAAAGAATGAGGTGGACATAGACCTTTTCTGCTGATTGGAGTGCATGCGCCCATCTGCGCAAGATTGCAGTGGTCGTAATGATGAGCGGGCCGAGATTTCTGGGACACAATGATGACGATGGACAACTTTGGCAATCCGAGTCTGCGGCTGTTAATAACTGCAATTGAGGAAGGCGGTCGAGGGGGTCGAGCAGTTATGGACATGGAAGGTGATATTTGCATAGAATCTGAAGGCTCTGAAGGCTCTGGCAAATTCCCAAGGAATGACTCCGTGTTATGGTTTGACAATATAAAAGGTTTCCGTTCAGTGCAACTTTTGTCAATGGCAGATTTGACCTATAGCAATTTTTTCCTCATGATCAGAGAGCCTTTTGTCGCAAAAATGATTGAAAAATGGGTAGTTTTTAGTTGTTTCCGGATACAACGGCCCGGAATATCTAACAGTAAATAACATCGATTTTTTGGCCCCCCCTTGTGAGATATGTTAATAACGTGAGTTATATATGTTATTTATTAATTGTTATTAACACAATCATAACAAACCCTGCACTAATTTTGAAACCCGGTTTCGTCGATTGGGAAACCGGTCCCCCCTGAGACCCCTTCGTGAAAGGTTGACGGCCCAAATCTTCCAACATCCCGTACATGGCGCATTTCACATCGGTGAGCGCAGTTCTGGAGGCGAGATAAGATAAAAAAGGGATGTGCACGTGCTGGTTCATTTGATGGCGGTTCCCATTACGGTTCCAGATCTCGGCAGCAGTAGGCCTCTAGGCATTCCCTGGCTCTTTCAACTTCATCTCTCTAACACCCTGAGCCACCTGCCGTCCTCTCTTATAAAAAGGCCACACCAATCCTCGTCCACCCAAGACACTTCCGCCCACAACTCCCGCCCACAATGACTGCCTACTATCCCTCACAAGTCGGCTACGCTGCTCAACCTGTCGCCTACGGTCCCAGCCAGGGCTACGCGCAACCTGGGTATGGCATGAGCGGCTACGCTCCATCTGGCGGTGTCATGTACGTGCCCACCTATGATCTTGGACACCACCATGGACATCATCATAACCACAATGACTTTTACAGGGTATCCCAAGGTCTTCCAATGGCCGCCCCCGTCGTGATGGTTTGTCTCGCTTCCATTTCTTCAATATACCTCTTTCCTCACTGTCTGTCCATCTCAGCAGCCGGGCTACAATGGCGTTGGTCATGGCCACCACAATTATTACTCATTCACCGCCCGTCTCCGCCGCTTTTTCGGCCTAGCGCCCAATCATGGCGTACGCTACAAGTCCGATCGGAGCACTTGGGGCTTCATGGGATATTCGCGCCGCCCACGCTACGTCGACCCTCGCACAGGCGTCGAAGTAGACAGAGAAGGACGGGCCGTTTACAGAGTATGAGAACCCAGTGCCCCTCCCTCCAGACCTCCCAGACCGACATGAAGACACTCTGCATTTCCGATTATGCCACATATGACCCTATGGATGCCTATAACGAATGACGACAACTACCATTATGATTCCCTACGATATGCCCTATGATGACCCAGGAGACAAAGAGACGTCGCCCCTTCTTTCACCCTTCCACTTTCTTGATAGATAATAGACGACTGTAACTATTCTTAACAATATCTCACCCTTTCGCATTTTTGGTACCTGTCACTATCACATCCCATACTGATTCCACATGGATTTGAGCCATTGTATGTAACATAGTAGTCTTTCGAATGTTTTCTATACTTTACCCACCTGTAGAGTCAGATTTCTTTGCGTTTCAGCCCCGATCGTACATACCCCAAGCGCAAGTTGGTGCACCTACAACATTCTTAATTTGACATAGGGGAAACAGAGTGGGAAACACGATCTGTGATCATGATGTTCGAGAAGCTCTGCAACATAAAGAAGTGCACAACACTCAAAACAGCATGGACATGACAAGGCATAGCACGACATGTGGCATTCATCGTCTTATTCATCTCCATCCCCCAGTTTAAGCGAGGTATATTTGTCTTTTTCATCGGCTTTGTTCCCAAATTAGCGATCCGCTGTCGCACACCATCGCACACCCTCTTGCTATGCAAGATACCAAAAATTGTCGTGAGTGCCACCTTTACTAAAGATTATCTCAAGGCGACTTCCTTGGGCAAAAATAAATCATCAATACATACGTTATGATAAACGTTCGAAGCTTAAGGGTTTAGCGCGAGTTTACCGTCGCTTCGTGGTCGCTTCCCGCTGAACCCTCGATGAGTCGTCCCGACTACCTACTTGCGGTCAACCTGGATCATTATCAACACGAGTGGGCGTTTAGCGCCATCTCTAAAATTTTATCTTGCCTTCCAAGGCATTCGCCCCGAGATAACAGTCAAATCACGCCCCGAAACGTGAGCCCACTGTCTAGACACGCTCGTTCTTTTTGAATAGCTTGCCTGAGCTAACGTCCTCGTTCCAAACGTCGTGTGTGAGGAGAAAGTGCCATGCTTAGACCTGATTGCGAGTGCGTCCTTTGAGCACTCGAGATTGACGGCATTGGCACTGATAAGTAACACATGTTCAGGCTTCCGTCAGTATCACACACAAATACCTCGCATATCTCACCATGCTGCTTCGCCCGATCCTTGAGGCGTAATGCGCAGTAGATTCTTCTCATCTTTTGTTTTACCACGTCCCAAAAGACTTGTTGATTGCTGACCAAATGCAAACATAGCATCGTCCAAAGCCAAAGAAAACGAATGCAAAGCTGAACAAATTGGCGTGCAATCAGCGAGTTCTAATTCAATAGTGGTGTAAGTCATGACGCAGATGACTAGACCCTCTCAATATAAGCCTCTATACCGCAAGTCCAAGCGAATTAAAGCCTACATTGTTTAAGCCTCCGACTAGATGTGATATTAAACAAGCCAGTGTCGGTGGCGTAGAACAAACGAGTGTCAATCGTGGCATATCGGAATCGGACATGAAAGAATTTCCCTTTTCTGCAGCTGTCGTCCAAGCGATGGCGATGTCGAGACGATGCATGTTGTAATGTTCTCGAGCATCCCTATACTCCAAGGACATCCGGTAGCTACATCATCTCCGTTATCAGCCGAATTCTCGAGGTTTTTACTTCGCGTCCATAATCCGCTATACGTACACCGCGACCCTCGCGAACGCGTTGGAACAGGGTTTGTATTGTCTTCCTGCATGTCAAGAGCATCCTCATCCCACGTTCACGATGGCGAATCGATGACACTATATCTGCAGAGCAACCGTGCGTGGTGGCAATCCCGGTTGAATAGACCCAGGGTGTACGCAAGCTCGAAGCCTGGAGGGTAACACTGACGTATGCAGCTTGTCTAATTCGGCAGATCTTATCAGCGAAATTTAGGGTCCCAATATTGGCAGAATTTAACAGAAGGTGGGAACACAAAAGAGTTAAGATATCGGTAATTAAAGTTTCTGAGGTAACCAGTGGTTCTGTTTTAGAAGACAAGCGACTTCAGCTTCGACGCCTCCGAGCCTATTCGATAAAGAGCCATAGCCAGTTACTGGATTCAAGCCAAATAGAAGAGCTCTACCCTGGTAAAAGTTGTCATTATCTGCTTCGATATTATCGTCGTCCTCCCGGAAAGCCGGATAGACTGAGCTTGCAAGATATGATTCTTGCTCTTCCCTACCTCCATCGGACATTGCATCAAGATCTACGTAGGCTTCACTTTCTGGTACATTATACGCCTCACAGGAAAGAGGAGGCAAGTCGTCAGGCCGCGATGTGTCTCGAACAGAATCTGAATCGGTGACCGTGTTTTCGATGAAAGGGTAATATGGGTCCTCCAGGTAGCTTGGCGAAAGGCAACGTGGGATATCGTACCCACCAGGATTCGAAGAGGTATTCCACAAGTGATCCGAAGCTGAGTGCCCATTGAGAGAGTGCGTTCCGTCTCCGGTACCGGAGTAGTGACCCGCCATTCCGAAGTCAGGGTCAAAGCAGATATCCGAGGCCATAGAAGAGAAATCGAGGTGGCCGATATCAGAGGTCAAGCGTCGGTCATCGTATCCAACCCAGTCCACCTCTGACCAGTATGAAGGCTCTAGGTCGAGTCCACAATTCTGCGGTGCGGCAGCCAGATTAGGAAAATCCGATATAGAGTCTTGAGACATGTCGATAGCCATGGCACCATGCTCACGCGTAGAGATCGCAGATTCCTGTTCCTCAACCAAACCAGACGGCGATTCCAAGCCAGCCTCTTGGTGTGAAAGAGATATGCCTATGAGATCGGAAGGTTGAACAAAATATTCCTTTGCTGGTGGACAATTGGTAGGATGAAGTGGCGCTTCTACCGATGGCTGCGCTGCGACTTGGAAATAACTTGAAGAATGGTAAGTGGTTAACTCCTTTGCACCAACCTGAGAAGCTGACTGGGAGGGACCCAAAGAAAGCACAGAAACTGAATGGCCTGAAGGGTTATCGTGTAGAACGCTTCCTACAGTCTTCTCTTGTATAAGCTTCGTCGTGTTATCCTTTCCGAGTTCAAGACCCGCTTGAGCCTGTGGAAAATTAACAATTTGTGGGAAGGCCACTAGGATGCTACCCTGTTTCGTTGAGTCAGACTCATCAGAGCTGGGAAGGTTGCTGGCTTTTTCGATATCCCATACAACCGAGTCATCTGGATCGTATGGCGCACGCTGACATTTCGCAGAAGACAAACTTGGAGCCTCAGCTTCAACTTCAGAGCGTTTCCGGGGTTTCTGAGGGGTGCGTTTGAATCGTTTCTTTGGGGCAACCTCAGGGGACGAGCATGCCGAAGCTGGCTCGCTGTGCGTGGTTTGCTTCGTGTTTCCCTTTTTCTTACTGAGAAACTTAGATTCAGAGAAAGATGTGATATCTTTAGCGAAGGGTCAGTAAGATATTATATGATACACTGTAGAAGGCTATCACCAACGTTGCTGCTTCTTTGCGTCTCGTCCAAGGACTTTCGTGGCATTAGATGCTTTCCCTTTTTGGAATACTCCAGTGCTTTGACGGGAATGCAAGGGATCCAACTAACAAATAATAAGATATCAGCGTGTTTCACTTCACTTATGATAATAGGAATACTCAACGGTGAGCCTGTTCTTGCCGACATTAGTTGCAGAAAATCCGTGCATCAATGCGAAACCTGTATGAGCCTTTGTCTGCTTCTCGCGTTTTTTGGATGCTTGTTCTTTGTCGGTCATGGTCATGAGGTCTGGCTTGATGATGTCTTTTTTGGTCTTCTTCCTTTGTCGCCGTTCTGCCAGCCCTAGAAGCTATCGTGAGTAAAGAAGGTTTAATTATAAGCCGAGACGACTAAACGATTTTCATGTTCTTCGTCGGTATCGCTATCGCCATGAGGCGGACGCTTTCTTGGTTTGACAGGTATGCTTGCGTTGGCGTCTGGGAGATTTTTGTCGCGTTTAGTAACATTATGGTGAGCAATTGTCGGTTGCAGAATCTTCGGGTTTATAGAACGTAGAAAGTTTCGCTCTTCGACAGCCTGGGAGGGATTTGCATGCTCTAGAGGGAAACCCTCCGATGCTTTAACATGAGTTGGTAAAACATCTGTTGGAAGCTGTGGCACTCTCGGCTTGAGGACTGGAGTACCAAATGTGAAGTCGTCTGGTTTCTCATGAACCGAGACTGCGGCTAGGCTGGATGTATGTGATGAATCGCCTTTAGTGGTATCCCATGTCTTCATTTCTGCTTGGCCATAAAACGCATAGAGCTCTCGGAACCGCCGCTGTTCACGATGATAAGTCTGGAGGAAATCGTCACTATTGCGCTTCGGGAGCGAGAAAAGGTGTTCCAAAGTCAAGGAGATTACGCTGGGAAGTAATCCTAGAGTATGCTTCGTGGCCATGATACCTGCAAGAAGTAAGTTCAAGGGCGTCGGAGTGGGCAAGATGGCTTCGCCAGGCAGCGGAATGAGACATGCCAACAATCAAAGCGAAAGTTACTAATTGGGCAATGGGTAGCCAATGTTTGTTTTTGTGTTTGGCAGGCACAGCCACTGGCTGTGGGGCTGGCGAGAAATAAGTTGCTCGCAAAACTTTCTACTGTGTAAGTTGCTTAAGGTGATAATTGAACACATAATGGATACAAAATCTATCTACGTATCAAAAGGAATATAGATATAGAAAACCAGATGAAAATACGCTGCGCTATGCAGTGTAGACAAAGTAGATATTCCTAAGGCATGCGTCAGACAGTGCTTCATGACCGAAATAAATAAAAAAAGCACTGACTCTTTGTCCGTAAGGTCGGCGAAAGCATGCCTATCACGCTCTCGCTGAATGTCAGCATCTGTCCATCCTCGACGAGCCTTGACCTCAGCGATTTGAGCTTGCTTCTTGACATTGAGACGGATGTTGATAACACGGAGCAAGTAAGATATGAACAGCTGAACAGTCAAAAGAACCATGATAGCTATTTTTCCTGGAATGTAATCTGGGGCATCCTTGGGCTGGAAAATTTCGGTGCCAATGATGTTTCCGATGCTGAAAGCCACTAGAGTCATTGCATTGATGGTACTCTTTTTAGTATGTCCACTGGTGTTGCTTGCGTTATACGCATAGACGGAGGCCAGAGCGCTACCAAAAGTTCCGATGAGGTAAACAGCTGTAGAAGGGTATTAAGCCATCGTTCTGCTATGATATTCAGCACGCTCACCGAAAAGGAGGACGCCCTTTTGGCGCGAATGATTTAACCCGATAAGCATTCCTAAAAATGGTGAGATATAGACTGATTTTTGACGTAGATTTTTACATACCCGAGCCGACTATTGTCGGGACAAGGGCAAAGATGATCGGAAGCATGCGCTCGCCCTGGAATATTTGTTGGCACATGCATAAAATTTGTCGGAATAGACATACCTTCTTGTCGGAGTAATAACCACAGAGCAAAGTCATCGCAGCAGCTACGGCGCCTCCGGGAGTTGAAAGAATGAGTGTTTGTTTTGACCTGAGGCGATATATTTGAGGCGGAAATCATAAATAAACATCAAGACTGGCCAACGTACGTATACCCGAAATTCCTAATGATTAGGTTGCTGACTAAAAATGGATGTTCAAAGTCTCTACATCGAATGAGAAAGATGCTTGTACTTACAGTTGCTCAGACCGCCATTAGGTATGCTCGCTGTTGACAATAGTTAGGTCAATATGTCGTGTATCAACGTACGTAGCGTAGTACTCACTAAGCAAAGTTGTCAGAACGATCAACCACGTCCTGATGTCGGTAAACGCTTCGATGACCTGATACTTCTTGAGGTGTTTGTTTTCCGTCCCTCCAGAATCATCTCGCACACGCTCCAAAGCCGCGATTCGCTCCTCCTTTGTGAGGAATTTCGCATGGACAGGTGAATCTGGAAGCCAAATAATCACGCAGACGCCTACGAGAATCGCCAAACCCCCAAGAAGGATATAGATGATCTTGTAGGGAGCTAATACTCTTCCATCGTCAAATGAGATACCCTGTGGGACTTGAGTTGCAAGATCTGCGATTTTCGCAAGATGGTTGGACTCACGTAGGCAACGAATCCGCCAAATATTTGGGTTATTCCATTCTATGGTAATTTGAAAGGTTAGCAACGTAAGGCAATGAGGGCGATCGGATGAACTGACCATAACGTAGAACCATGAAATTCGCTGAGCTTGTTCATTCTTCTTATAGAACATAGAGATGATCAAAATCAAGCTCGGAGCCACACAACTCTCGCACATTCCTATAAACGCATGAAATGAGCTGCAGCGGATAGAATCTCCGCCTATGAAAAGAGGGTACCTAATAGGAAACGAAGTGCAAAGAATGCGCCAAATGACGTCCCCACGGAGTGCAACATCAGAATGATGCCCCATACCACAATGTTGGCACCTAGAATAAAGTGAACATATAAACGACCATCAAAGACTAGCACCACAAGGCTGATGACCTACCAAGGTATTTCGCAACACGCGTCTTCTGTGAAATATACACGGTAGGAAATTCCCAAACAAGAAAACCTGGCGTCAAGTTTGGGTGAGCGAACGTTTCGCGGTGGAAGGAAATGAAAACAAACCAAGATAGAAAGCCAGAGACACCAAATTGTAACGCTATAATTATATGATCAGGAAAAAAAGTTCATCCTGGCAGCTTCGCGCATCAGCATACCTGGCCAGTGATTGGCAGACCCATGATGCTGAAAGATACTAGCAGTGAGTTCGCGTTCGAACCATCATGATCCTCGGACGCCGTCCGATCGACTGCTCTCACCTCGCATAGTTGAGGGACGTCTTATCCCTGATATTTCTCATTGAGCGAAATCAATGGTACACACACAACGAAGATTACTTACAAGAACTGGGTGAAGTAGACCGCAGCGCACAGCGGGGGGATCAACCAGTCCTAATATCGGAGAAAAGGCAGATGTGTAGGGAATGCGATCAAGGAAGGAGAAGGGAGAGCGTGGCGTACGAGTTTCCTCCTCAGCTTCGCATTGTATTCCTCCGAGAACTGAGTGGTGCGCTCCGTCCCAATAAGGCGCAGCGCCTCATCTCCATCATTTAAGTCGACGGAGAACTTCTCGTCGAGACTGCCTTCCGGAGACAGCGGCGGCTTCTCGATTTCCACTTCCTGGACCTTCTGTTCATCTATGGTGGTGATCATGGTTATCAGGCGAGGATGGGAGCAGAACCTCAAGCGTGAAAGTTCAAGGCCCCCATTGATTATAACCATATCCAGGAATATCCTATCTTCCACACGAAACGACTCCCACCTGACTGACTGTCATAGATAGAACTAAAGATAGTTTTTTTCAATGTGGGCCTGGAGGGAGAATATGAGGTGGTGTTTGAATACTGTTATCGATGCAAGACATACTCTGAGAAAATATGCCGAAAAGCGCTGGGCGCAAGAATAAGAAGCCCCACTGAAATCCATATAGCACACACGCTCACACGTTTAGCATTCCGGCGCAGCAATCACTCGTTTGTATGCAATTTGAATATTAAATTGATCATCGCAGGCAATGGCATAACAGATAGCTAAAGAAAACATACATCTATATCTAAGATTACAGCTTTTGCACGACGACTGCTGAAGCAGCGCCTCCCTGTTGAGTGCGAATGAGGTCGCGTACAAAAAAGGCGGAAATTGATTACTCACTCCGTTGCAGATACCAGCGGCGCCGTATTCACCGGACTTCAGAGAATGAACGAGGGAGACAATGATACGGGAGCCGGAGTTGCCGATCGCATGGCCAAGGGCCACGGCACCACTAAAGAAAGAAGAAAGAGTGCATGTTAGAAAATCATTAGAACCGATGTCAGCCAAAAATAACTTACCCATTAACGTTAATCTTAGAAGGATGGATGTTGCAAACCTTCTCTGCAATGCGAACAACGACGGAAAAGGCTTCGTTCAGCTCGAATTGGGCAATGTCGTCAATGGATAAACCGGCCCTCTTGAGAGCGAGGGGAACAGCCTTAGTAGGAGCCTCAGGGAAGTCAATGGGGTCAACGCCAGCATCGGCCCAAGCTATGCGAATGATTAGATATATAGTCTCCTAAGCGGAATGAATGTACACGTACAGATGACCTTTGCCAATGGCTTCAGACCGAGTTCTTCAGCCTTAGCGGCCGACATGAGGATCAAAGCCGATGCGCCGTCGCTGAGAGGCGAGGAGTTGGCAGCAGTGATGATACCACCTTGCTTGAACGCGGACTTAAGAGCAGGGACCTTCTCAGGGAGAACCTTCTTGTACTCCTCGTCCTCGCGTACGATGATGTCTCCCTTCTTTCCCTTGATCGTGATGGGGATGACCTCAGCATCGAAGGCACCATCTTTCCATGCACGAGCAGCGCGAGCGTACGACTCGAGGGCGTGAGCATCGACAGCCTCGCGAGTGATTTGGAATTTCTCGGCAGCACTCTCTCCGCAATTACCCATGGCGAAGTTGTTGTACACATCCCACAGACCATCGTTCTCCAGAGAATCCTTGGTGGTGAATTTTCCGAAAGCGGGGTTCTGTCGGGGAAGAAGGAATCTGCAAGGCGCGTTTCAGGATTGCTTCCGACCCAAGTCCAAGAGCGGGTGCTTACGGTGCGTTACTCATAGACTCCATTCCTCCTGCGGCAACAACGGAGCGCTCGCCAAGCTTGATGCTCTGGGCAGCGAAGATGATGGACTTCATGCCACTGGCGCAAACCTTGTTGATGGTGGTCGCGTCCGAGCTGGTTGAAAGGCCGGCGGCAAGGGCGACCTGGCGCGCGGGAGCCTGGCCAACGCCTGCCTGCACGACGTTTCCGAAATAGACCTCCTCGACAATAGCAGGATCGACCTTGCCAGCCTCGAGAGCGCCCTTGAGGGCAATGACGCCGAGCTGGGGGGCGGTGAAGGACTTGAGGGCACCATTCAAGGAGCCGACGGGTGTGCGGGAGGCGGAGACGATGACGACTTCGTTAGACTGGGGAAAGTGAGTAAGATACCAAAAGACAAGGACGGAGAGGACCGACCATGCTGCGGGCTAGGGAAGGAGTGAAAATGCGAGGGGAGAGACGCGACAGGAGCATGTTGTGTTTTTATATGACCGTTCGGACTTGATGGAATCCGATTTGATATGATACGACACGAAAATATTACGTTCAGACCAATCTATAAATCAGCCCACTCTGGTCGGAAGTCGTCTTTGCTCGTGGAAAGGAAATATACAGCGGTCTTGCGCGGAGGGATGTATAAGCCGTCCCCCATCCATCCCTTTATACCATCCAGCGACATATATGATCCGAGATTTTCTATACAGTGTCATATGTTTTATTCCATCGGGTCCAACCGCGCCAAACCCCACGTCGAATAAATACCCCAGCCTACACAGCGAGCACGCTCCCAACGATCATGACCCATAGCTCCATCCATCGGACCAACCGCATCTCCTCCGTCCAATCTCTCTCCTCAACTTCGCTCATGAACTCGTCCACAGCAACCTCTGTTTCGCACGGGTGGAAATACCAGCATGGAGTGCCCAGCGTTGGATGGTCACCCTGCGAAAGCAGGGGAAAGGGGATGCGGGGTAGAGTAAGAGCGTAATTGGTAGTTTGAGACTCAGCAGGCGGCTTAACTTTGAAGAACGAACTGGTCACCAGGTCAGTCAAAGAGCACGGAGTCCCGTCTGCAAGAGGTTGAGCGCCGTCGTAGAAAAATCTGTAGTTAATAAACACACTTGTGTCATGGGCAGTAAAATAAAACGCGGGGACGTTGAACGACGCAGAATAGACGATGTATTCTTGCACTACTAGAACATCGGAAGATGGGCGTTCCGGTGCAGTTGCAGCGTCATCTGCCTCCACAGCATCTACTTCCAAATCGTCATCGTCCGGGATTGCGGGTGCGTTCAGGATGTGGGTGGTTGTGCGTGTCAAATAGTTATATCCTGGCCGATGGCCGTCGACATATTGCCATTGCGGATGGCGGCGGGCGTAGGCGCTGGACGCGAGCGCGAACTGGGGGCGGGAGAGCATGGTGTGACTGTGACCTCCTGGGAACTCAATATACAGTTTGCGGGAATAAGGTTTCAAGCCACGACCACAATACGGCCAAACAGAAATCTGGGATCAGTCTCTGCTCGCTCTCAAGGGCGTCGGTATACCTCAAGCATGGCTGTCGGAAAGGTTAGTCGTCGCTCTCTGCATGTCTGGGACTGCGCTTACCCGTCGGGCAGAACAAGCGCCTATCGAAGGGCAAGAAGGGTATCAAGAAAAAGGTCGTCGACCCCTTCTCCCGCAAGGGTACGCTTAAAATATTTGCAATTTAAAATATCTAGTTGACGCGATTCTGAAGACTGGTACGACATCAAGGCCCCTTCCATCTTTGAGGTGCGAAACGTTGGAAAGACTCTGGCTAACAGGTCGCAGGGCCTGAGTACGTTATTCAACAGTTTCAGCTGAGAGTGTGTCGGGCTTACATCTTCGTCAGAAAATGCCAACGACTCCCTCAAGGGCCGTATCATCGAACTCTCTCTCGCCGATCTCAACAAGGACGAGGAGCAGTCTTTCCGCAAAATCAAACTACGCATCGACGAGATTCAAGGCAAGAACTGCCTGACCAACTTCCACGGGATGGACTTTACTTCGGACAAGCTCCGCTCTCTCGTGCGCAAATGGCAGTCCCTCATCGAAGCCCACGTTGACGTTAAAACCACCGACGGCTACCTCCTCCGCCTATTCGCCATTGGTTTTACTAAGCGCCGCCCATCACAAGTCCGCAAGACAACTTACGCCCAGACCTCCCAGATCCGGGAGATCAGGAAAAAGATGTTCGAGATTATGACCCGCGAGGCCACCACTTGCGACCTCAAGGAGCTCGTTCAGAAGTTCGTGCCTGAGGCTATTGGACGGGAGATCGAAAAGGCTTCGCGCAGCATCTACCCCCTCCAAAACGTCTACGTGCGCAAGGCCAAGATCCTGAAGGCCCCCAAATTCGATGTTTCCAAGTTGCTCGAGCTCCATGGCGAGTCAACAGATGTACGTTCAGCTGCAATTCTAGTTTTGCTCGCGCTTACATCCCGTCATAGGAAACAGGCACACGGGTGGCTAAGGAGTTCAAGGAGCCCGAGATCCTTGAGTCTGTTTAGATGTGTCAAGCGTAGTCTATTTTTTTCCTGTACTGCTCATTTGTTATGCACCTCCATCCACGATTATGCAATAAGCTTTATGGGCTCTCCAAAATATATAAGTCCCAAAAACATACATACATACATTGCATGAGCGTTCCTTTGCGACTGCTACACACATGAAAGGCTTACGCATAATATTCAATTACAACGAAATCATGTCTCAAAAGTGCGTGATGCGGACGCCAAGTTCAGAATACGAAATTGTTTTTTCTCTTAACTCATCATGGCCGACGTCGAACTCATTCGGAGCCATCTGACTGCGCATCCCGACTTCCCTAAGAAGGTGGATTTATCTATTGCGCGCCTATCCCA
Source organism: Pholiota conissans (assembly GCA_015484465.1). Taxonomy (NCBI): domain Eukaryota; kingdom Fungi; phylum Basidiomycota; class Agaricomycetes; order Agaricales; family Strophariaceae; genus Pholiota; species Pholiota conissans. The sequence continues at coordinate 112,062 of MU155165.1, forward strand.
GATGACATCTAACACGATGATTTTCCGTGTCAGGGAATCGTCTTCCTCGATATCTTCCCCATCCTCCGAAAACCTCTAGTTTTCGAGACTTTGATCACACATCTTGTGCACCACATCACCTCGCATACACTGTCCACCTCGCCGAATGGAAAGATCGATGTGGTTGTTGGCCTCGATGCGCGAGGATTTTTGTTCGGCCCGATCATCGCGATGAGATTGGGCGCCGCGTTTGTCCCAGTCAGAAAAGCGGGCAAACTGCCAGGCCAGACGATTAACGCAAGCTATGAGAAGGAATATGGTGTCGTAAGTCACGTCAGCCCTGTGTCATGGGCGATACATTATTGCTAATCGCGGCGTTTGCTCTGCAGGATTCGTTCGAAATGCAAGCTGACGCTATCAAACCCGGTCAGTCTGTTATTATCGTTGACGATTTAATCGCGACAGGTAAGTTCTTATTTCAGTACCCTGCGTAGCGGAATCTCGTTTTTTGACGTGGGTCAGGTGGATCTGCTACAGCTGCTGGCGAACTCGTCGCTAAGCAAGGCGGAAAGACGCTCGAGTACCTCTTCGTGATCGAGCTCTTGTTCCTCAAAGCTGCCTCCAAACTCAACGCACCTGTCTACTCCGTCATCCAATCCGAGGATTAAACTATTGACTATGCATATCAAACGGGGTCCAATCTCTTTTATCAAACCCATAGACGTGTATTTATTAGTGGATGTCCATTGATATACAGTATCCGATTAGGATCTTTAGTCTGGTCGTCTTCTACTTGCCCATCCCTTGGTAAGCTCTCCGAATCGCCTTTATCGTCCAATTTCCGCTGCAGCGCTATCACTATCTGCAGGGTGCTGGATTTCTCGCTGACGATAATCATTTGTTCCAACGTTTCTCCCGTCTTCTTCGGTAACAGGATAACGGCCACACCGCTGAGGTCACCCACTTGCGACAGTTCGTCAGGATTGGCGGTCGGGTTGATCCCGGTGTCCTCGTCGCTGATGATAATGATACCTGCCGCCAAGGCATCGCGTGCTTGAAGCAGTTTGTCTAAGAACGTGCACTGACCCCGATGAACAAGGAGCATGCTATCCGGGTATTCATGGTCATAAGGATCGCATCCGTACATGTTGTCAGGTTCTCGACGAATTGCTATGCCAGTGGGGTCACGTATACGTGGCATCGGTTTTGTCGGATCGAGTTCAGCGGAGGAAGATAGGTCTGCGGCGAAATGAGCGGCATACCCAACAATGAAGACATCGATTGCTGTACTGCTGACCACACCCGACTGGAACTTCAGCTTAGCGTCGACATTGGCTGTAAAAATTCTGAGATTGAGCTCGGAATCTCTGTGGCGTATTTCTTCTTGAGCAATATTGGTAGGGTCTGTTTGAGAGGCGAAAATAGTCGAGTCATTGACATAAACCACCTGCCCTGGACGAACATGATATTGGCCCACTACAGGAAGGTAATCAGAAAGGTCTGCCGTGCATCGTGTTCAAAGGCGATAGATAGGACATACGTTTCCTGATGTCATACCCCTTCTCGTCCAGCCGTTGGACTATCTGAGCTCGTACACCGGTGACGTTATTCAAAACGAATCCATCCGCAACAGGGCCAAGCTTGAGCAGACTTGGACTCAAATCTTCCGGAACGATCTTCCCTCCTGGAGCAAGAATAAATTCGAAGGACTGGCAAAGCAAGAAGGGTCGGTATTGTCAGATACGACATTTGGACGCCGGAACTCACATAGGGTTCGACTCTCGGTCGTTCGCACCATCCATCCGGAGACCAATATAACTCATCTTCAACAGCCGGGGGCAATGCAACCAAGTGTCGAGCATAATCTACGTCTGGTCTTGACCTGACTCCCATGATCAGGCCTGGTCGATGATCCACTGTTTGCGCAAAAGGCTCATAGGCTGGACATTGGTGGGTCACAAATCTCCGCGCTTTCTGCTTGGCGGCAGATATGGGCTTTATACGAGAGCGGTCAAGGGACAGGATATGGCCCTCCGTCGTAAAAACATAGTTGGAATCATCACTGTGAAGAGGGTTCTCTTCATCAAATAACAGATAAAGATACTGGAATGCTTTTATTAACAGAGTCCTAGAGAAATTTGAATAGACATACTTTCAATGTTTCTGAAAGAGCGAACGACTCCATTCTGTCGTCTCGTTTGTTGGTGCGGAGGTCTTGAATACCAGTCAGCCCACACTCAACCTTAGCTCGTGCAGTAATGTCTTCAAGAACCCGCTCTCCGACCTCAAGGTAAAATGGATCCTTAGTGGCCTGCTTTCCAGTCAGTGTATGGGTCTAGATTGGACGACAATGCACTAACCCGATATAGATACCATGTAGATTCAATAAATTCTGCGATACGGTGAGTGAATGCCGGAAATATTGAAAGATGATTTACCTGGTCTTAAAGGATATTGGTGTGATGTAGCTTGTTTGTAGTTTGTGTCATATACTTCTGGCAAGCCCGAAAATTGTCTCCACAAATTGTAATCTGAATGGACACACCATCGATCATTCGTCGAGTGCGAGTTTTACAGAAGACTTACAAATCATATGCAATTTGATTGCATTTTGAACATCGCCCGCCAAAACTTGTAGTCCTGGCCAAAATGCAGAGAGAGAATCGACAGTTAGATATGCTGCATCACCGCTGTGCATATTGATCGTTCGATACTATATTCATGTGAGGTTAGTTAAATGCTACACGTCGACAGAATGTGGTACTACCCAATAACCATCCCTGGCTCTAGAGTATCTCATGATGGCTGAATAAGCGTCTTCCCAGACATCAAGAAATTCAGTCTCTCCTATCAGACAATGTTCAGAATGTGAGTGGAGTAGGCAGAAAACGATTGCAAACCACTTAGGATATACCACTTCAGGGCATACTCGTAGAATGAGTCAATACCAGCTCCGATTCCTGTTGTTTCCGGGTGTGTCCATGCCTAGAACGGGGTGCATTGAGTTTGGGTAATATGTCATAGTGTTTGAGAGAACTGACGCCTGTCCATGTATTTATCGTATTTCCCACCAAATCTATGTCTGATTTGCGGTTCCAGATTCCAAAGAAAGCCTGTTAAAACTTGGAATTAATTAAGAACCAGTAGTCATATTGTTCCCCATTACTTTATTTGCCGCTTTTTCAAAACGGTCGTCTCCAGTCAATCTGCTGAGAGTCGCAAATTCTAAAATTAAGGATCCTGCACCAGCCGAGCCTACTTTATACTCAATGAACGTGATAGCGACGAATGATACACTGACATACATGTTTCGACAGTTTCGCCTTTCATGAGACCATGACGCAAGTTGATCTTGACAGATAGATTGTTGAACAAAGGATTGTCATTGGAGATAAAAGGATATATACCCTAGCATATGGAAGACCAGTAGGCGTGGAGAAGGCGGGTAATAATCGCTTCCCCAAGTCGTGCGCCAGTGCGAGAAGCTCTCCGCGGTACCATGGTAGGTGGAAAGGTTGGCCAGTCGTGTTGGCGTATATGTGTCCAGAAAGAAGACCACCCAAAACGCGGATGGTTGTTTCGAAGACTTGAGGCTTAGTATTGACATCGAAAGATACCCACTCGATGACATTTCGGACGGCCTTCTCGAAACCCTGACGGTCATCGAGCACCACGAGAGTATCCAACACGTCTATGAGCGTTAGAGAAAAATTTCCTGCAACGTCATTCGCGGCGATATTGGCACTTGGAGGATATTAGCGCCGTGTCGAACAAATCAAAGACTGCACAAGACCACACGCACGGATTACCCCAGTCCGGTCCTTGTCCTGAACATGATAGTGGTGTAAGCTGCAAGCGAGTTTCAACGGTGTAGCCTTAGAGAATATAAGTTCCGCCCACCTCATCCATTGGGAAGGCTACAGGTCGGTCAATCAGCATGATCTAATGATGGGAGGAGGCAGCATTACGCACCGAAGGTCATATAGTTGTCAAATCCGTGGTACCATAGCTCACGCGTTTTCTCGCTGAATGGCATAGTCAATTGGTTGGCACCTTGGTCGATATATCAAAACAAACCGAAAGGCGAGCTTGCGCTGAGCTGTCCAAGCCGGCGGACTTTTGAGGGGACTTGACGCATCTGTAGCATGAAACCAGCGTGCGCCGTTGATAGCAAGGACCAAAGCCGCTATAAAAAATTCCAGCCAATACCCTCCCCACTTCATGAAGTAATAGCAGGCAGAAGCCTGCAGAGAACCGGTTTGAGAGAGACCAAGGAGAACGGGAAAGAGTGAACGGAGATGGACTGTGGCAAGACTGTCGTGGCATTTCCAGGCCGCCTAGTCCGACGATTTCAGCATACACGTGACATGACATCTCTTTAATCTCGGCCCGTCAAACCGCTCGTCCAGTTGAAGCCCACTTGACTCACTCTTGCTTCAGACTCCACACGATGACCAGTCTCGCTTATATTTCTCAAGCGCTTGGAGACTATATGCTCAAAGGATGGGCGAGTAATCGCTTTGTATACCCATTTCTAATTTGAAATGACCTCTCGCGCAGGTATTGACTGACCAATCTTGTTCGACGCCCGGGTGTACCGTTCCTCTTCTAAGATCCCCAAGAGGCAAAACACCAATTACTACCTTGTGCGTCAAATGTGACGCAAAAAATGCGCAAGGTATAATAGATGTACTCTATCTTCTTGAGTCATTCTATACTTATATCTTTCGACAGCAATCCACCTCCCACAAGAAGGTAGTCAACTTCCGGCAGCTCCCTCAAACACCTCGACGGAATCAATTCATTCCCCATCATCCACTCCGCCCACAGAATTTTCAGCCATTCCTGATTCTCCAGTTTTTGTTCCACTCGAAGAAAGTGAACAGTCAAGGCGCCGACGCGAACAATCCGACCAAGCGTCCTCAGAGATCGGGAGTAGACTGCTGAAGGGATGGGCCATGCTTGGGGATGAGTGTCTAAATGAAACGTGCTATGGCGTTCCCCTCGTCAGGCCGCCGAAATCAGGTCCAGAAAAAGACCCAAGAAAGGTAAGTTTAGTCAAGAAGAAAATCTTGCATTGATTTCATGACCCCTCATAACACTGAAGGAATGCGTGATATGTGGGAACGTCTATATCACAGAAACTGATTGGGCAGGGCGTGAAAGCTTGGTTCCCTTTGAATCCAAGATCAATGAACAAATTATCAACACTGAATCTCAAGCTGGCGGCTCTCTATTTCCACATATTTCTTCTCCCGTGCGTATTTGCTCATAATATTCGAATTTGTGTCGATAGTATGGTATAGGTCGCAAATAATCATCCTTTCTCTTCTCCGTTTGGCCGTGACATAGTCGAAGACAAATTTTCGAAAGGAAAACAGAAAGTTCGTTGTGATGCGACCCGGTTATTCAATTTGCTTTTGGGCTAACAAAATCCTTTAGGCTCCTGTTGAAGTTGCAGAGCTACCATCGGCTCTAGCATCTCGTCCCATCCGGCCTGCTTCACTCTTGCGTACTGAATCTACTTCATCAATTCCAGGATTAGACGAGACATCAAGAGTCCTTCAGAACTCTTTGCAAGTGTTATCTACTCGATTGTCGTCGATGTCTTCACCGACCTTTGATCCTACCTCTATTGGAGCAACTGCAGATGCTATCGGCAAGGTTGCTCAGGCATTGACCCGCGTACGTCAATTGCAACGCGATCAACTTTAGGACAACTTGGACTAGAATGCCATCGTTATTGTACGGACTATCAGGAGAGTTAAATACCCCAACACCATACGGGTTTGTAACGTTTTTTGGGTGTAAAGCGTAGTAGCGTTCTTCAACTCAATGATGTCAGTGGAAAGCATAAGATCTAGGAACTAATATTCCTGGTCCCTCGCTATCGGATTTGCCGCGATCTTCCATGACGTGCACGATCTAACCCCACGCACGATGAAATAATTCCTATCTGTAGAATAGTAAGGAAATTTACGGGAGTCTTCTCATTCACACATGGCTCCCTCGTGGCGTCTATATAAAGGGACTGACTTTTCCAGACTGACAAACGCCTTCCTTGCATCATCATTGAACTCGCTCAGGACTTGCACTTCCGGATGCCGCCAGCATTTAACTTCCTCAAAAACCTCGCCAACCACCAAGTCAAAGCGCCGAGCCCGAATCAACAGACAGAATCGACATTTTCGAATCATGATCACGGCGATAGTAGTCCAAATAAACTTAGGAGAAAATCGAAAAAATCCACGAAAGGACATATTCCTCCGGTCACTACTAGCAGTCGTCAAATGGACGCATTCGGCGGAATTTTGGGACATGAAGTTGATGATATAGGACCATCGAGATATCCTGCCCATCCCGTAAGATTTTGGTACCTTTTCCTGCAAGTCCCTTCTGTTCATTTTACTGTTATGTATATAGTTTCAATCAATACCCGGCAGTGTCGGAAATCATTACCTCAACCCAAACGAGGTACGCTCGCCCGACAAGTTCAGTCAGGGTCTCCCAAGAAGCGATAATTCATGGTCGCGCACCAAAGAACATCCTGTAAGCTCAAAACTACAGTGTGTCATGAGAATGACATTTAATTACATTTTTTTGTGCTTTACAATCACCTTCAGCCCGTCATGCAGAGCCATTCGCTGTACGACACTATGCCGCACCACAACCACGACTTTCATACTTCAACACCTCACCCCCCAGAGCTTGGCCAAAGACGCCACGAAGCAAACACAGCAAATTCCTTCGTGACGCCAGATGAAACACCTATTGTCAGTCAATACACAGCGAATGGTGTCCAGCATGGCCAAACGCCTTCCGAGGTATCTCAGCCCTCCAGATCTTGGAGTCCCATACCTTCCGTACATAGAGCGTCCGTCGACGATGACGAGCCCTACAGTGAGAACCACGAACACGATGTGCCAAGGGAAGCGGGAAACCAGAGCTGGATAACAGACGGTAATCTTGGAAACCGTTTTTCAGCAGACATCACAGATCCCAGAATTTCGACTATGGCAGATCTTGGACAGCCTGATTCCATGAGTATACACACGATCCACTATGTCGAATATCCACAAGAGAGGTCTCCGCAAGCAGCAATTCCTAGATCGATGCCGGAACGTTGGGTTTGTTGCCTATAGACAGCGCTCGATGTACATGTCTTGACCGTTTGACATCAGGAAATACCACCAAGTGTTCCTCAAAATGAGAACTCAGCGAGAAGCCAGCCATCACAAACATATTTACAACCGCCACTACCACAACCACCGCCTGTGCCCCTACCGCGACAAACACATATGGTGGTGCCAAACACACCCCACGTAAGCAATACAGAATGAGCCCATTATAATGCTGACACTGTGTGAAGTCACCTTTGCGCGAACATCCGTATTGGGGTGAAGATGATCCAGAAGTAGGGATGTATAGATATATAATCCCTGCTGGCCTGAAATTCGTTTTCCAAGATCAAGAAGGAAACATTATTGCAAGGTAATATGCCTCGATACCTGAGACATACGGTTTCTCAGGCCTCAACTTGATAGGATTGGAAAGGATGGTAGAGTAGAAGACTTGGGCCAATCATCCAAAAGCGCGCCAATTGTGATTGAAGATGAACGCGGTCGAGAGTTGTATCGGTAAGGCCTTCAAACTTCCAGAAAGATTCAGCTCAGCTGCTCATTGTGTGCAACTTCAGGTCGAAAAATCTCAGAGGACCATCCCCGACTCCACGCGAGCTCCGTCAAGGACACTTCCGGACGCATGTTAGAAGCGTTTACGAGGAACACAACATGGACTTTGGGTAGGTGCCAGATGAACTTTTGCGAATGTGATTTGACGGAAGATACAAGTGGAGATGAAGTGATCGCAACACTTGATGCGGGTGGATATCGGTACGTCTATGGGTAGTTCAGATGGGTTATATCTTGATAGGACAACAGTCGACGACCGCCTTGGTTATCACAGCCTTCAAGTATCTCGTCCAAGTCAACGAAGACGATCTTGATCGACGAGAAAGGAAACCAATTCGTGATGTGAGTCCACTTCAATCGGTCCATTTCAATGAGCATAATTCAAGGATCCTGGCCTATAGAAAATCTCCCAGTTTGCACGGAGATGGAAGAAGGGTGCTGGAGAACCACGATATTAGTTACCAAGCCCAAGTTTCGTATGCGTAGGATTGTAGCATACGATTTCTAGATTTCATCTGTATTCTGCTTACAACACGTCTGAACTGCAATTGAACAAATATTCAGTGACAATAAAAAATGACCGTACTCAATGTCGCAATGAATCATCTCCGTTTACCAAAATTCCCTGTTCCTGTTCCTGTTCCTCCTCCTCGATCCCTTCCGCCACGAGTGGAAGACAATGAGCCAAAGTTTCCCAGAGCTATATTCACATCTTCGCGATCAAGTCGAAGAGCTCCATTGCTGAACTTCCCCACCCCCATTTTGAGGCCTTTCTCCCGCTTACGAGGAGCGGAGGTGCTCGCAGAAGCTTCAAATACTTTCTTTAACGTTGGGTGGTAGTTTCCAAGGTTCTTTGCCTTTTTAATTATCAGATATTTGACTTAAAAAATGCTGGTAAGTGTAATGCTTACCTCCTCCAATTCTTGCAAATTTCTCTCCTTCTGCTTTTTTGCAAGACCCTCCCTAACGCGCTTCGCTGCTTTCCTCTTCTCAGCATCACGAACAAGGCGTTCTCCTTTCCCTAGTTTTGCCTCTCCGGTCAGTTCCATGACCCGTCCTGCCAAAGCTTTCCGTCTCTGGGCTGGGGTCAATTCTAGCTGGGTGGTCAAGGACCCAGAGAGCAATTTTGTGTGAACAAGTTTGTGGAGCATAGCATCGTTCTGGGCATTTGTCCTGTTGAAAAAAGATCAAGACCGATTGCTATTACCTATGTTAGTCTCCTTACCTGTCCTCTTCTTCCTCCTCCTTTTTCTCTTTCACTGCAGCAGCATTTAAAGAATTCGAAAATACTTTAGATATTTTTGAAGACTATGGACCTTATATGAGCTCGCCATCTCTATTTTAATGGAATCAACGTACCATGAAGGCTTTCATTTGTGCTTTGGAAACGTGATTCACTGTGGTCATTTTTTTCGCATTGGGATCTGAAAACACAACAACATGGTTTTCTGTCCTGCTGTTTGTAAACTCATCGTCGGTATGTTCATATTCTGAGGACGAAGTAAGTAACGTACTTCTGATGGGGTTTGGATGCATACCAGAATTTTCATCATCATCATCATCGTCATCATCATCATCATCCACCTCTCCAAATCCTTCTTGACCACCAATTCCATACCATTCCTCCTCATCCTCGCTTTCATTGGAAGTATCTTTGCGACTCTTTTTTGTGCGAGGGCCATGGTGTGTATAGCAAGCGGCCTTCCGTTTCTTTGAGCCATCGTCTATCGCCTCAAAAGAGCTGAGAAAAGACTGCCCGTGCCTTTGTAGGATGCTTAGAAGGTGGGCCTTTTCTTCAGCGTCGGCCATCGGAACGAGAAGTAAGAAGGATGATTGAGACTGAAGTGGAATTCGTCTTGTGCTAGTAGGCGGCCCGCGCTAAAATTGAATGTGTGACGTCGTCTTCGGCACATGCCTTCACTCTTTTACGGTCGACCTCAACCTCAGCCCGCACATCTGACTATAACAGGCCACTTGAACGCTTCTTTTGAAAAAACTTATTTGAACCTCCTTTCGGATCACCATGACGCGTCGACGCGCATCCAAAGACCCTCAGACAATTCCTCTTGCCCCACCATCCGCCACGGCGACCCGCTCAACTCATGCCAAACCTTTAGTCGAAATCTCAGAGGATGAACAATGGCGCCTGATAAACCAATCTGGAATTCTGAAGACATCTGCTCTAAAATCAGAAATTGCAGGGCAACAAGAAGAGGAGCTCTCACTGTCTGACGAAATATTCAACGCGGTCCTGTTAATAATACCCTTCTCCGCTATTCTATTGCTAATGGAAGTGTACGCTGTTGCTCTTTGGGTTCCTCTTTGCTTGGGTATCTCATTCATGCGCTTTGGCAGTCTCATTCGTCATCAGTATAGCAAAGAGGCCTCGTTGGAAGTCATAACGGAGAGAATGGTCTCCGGGGTACCGAGTATGTTGTCTCTTGCGTGGTAAAAGCGCATTTTCTAAATCATTCTAGTCCTGTCTCTTTTCATTTTTTACAGTGAGTACTCCTCGAATTGTCTTTGTGGCGAAGCAGGCTGCAATGGCTGACAGTTTTACACCCAGCGCTGCGGTATAAGCAATCCCGGAGGATGCAGGCCCTTCTAGCCGTACTCTCCATCACCGTTGGCAGCCGCATGTTGTATCTTCTGGATAATGCATCATTCTTAGTGAACATGAAGCAGGTGAGCTGAAATTGTCTTTGGGTTATACACATACAAATTGGTCATCAACAGTGCCCGCCATTGGCCACAGTCTGGATTTATACCATCATGCAACTTGATTTAGAACTTGCTGTTGGCAGTCTTATATGTGTGGGTGGCTTCGTCTGGTGGAAGGATCTCAGAATATTACGTGGATGATTGAACATCTTTCAAGTAGCATGCCGCATATATATTCAATACATTGGATACAGGGTATAAGTAATGTTGTCTCGGTCGCCCTAATGAAGGTCATTTCAACTGACCAAAAAGGGAGCAATAAACCATTCCGTGATGATAGCGTGTCCGCCTGCGGAAATGAACTATTGGCAAGAGAAAGCAGTCATCAATATTTGCTCAAGTATACGCCAGAAAACTGGGTGCAGTCTTTCCCCAATGTGGCACCTTAGATGAGCAATGGAGTGATAGAAATGTCCAAATTGACCAAAAAGAAAGAAAGAAAGAAATAGGGTTGTGTTTCGACAGTCGACAGTGATTATGGACATTGATCTTGGTCGAGTTTACTGGACAATATTTCCACTTTGCGCTATGGGCGAACCGAGTAAGATGAATGTATCGAAATGGAAAGAAAACTTACTCGAAAGGTTACCGAACGGCCGTCCAGGCATTCTCGAAGGGTATTTAATTGCCATCTAAGCCGTCGATTACAAGACCGCTTAATGTCGTCCCTGTGTTGTTCTATCCTCTCCGTAAATGCCTTGTACACACGATCGTCACGAGCAAAATAGTAGGACTGAAAAGAAGAAAACCATTTAACGAAGTGTTCAACACAAAGACAAGAAGACATTACCGGAAGAGGCTGCCCTTTGATTGACTTCAATACATTAGCCCAAGCGCCCATCATGACAAGGTCGCTAAAAACATTTGAAATCGAGGGATGTTTTTTTAAGAAAAGAAAAGAACGAACGCTGTGGCATTGGATACACTGAGGGTCAAAGTATTAGTTTAAGGAGCCACCGAAAGACGAATAGCTCACTAATCCTCTAATGACGCTATCAGGTCGGCTTTTCCCAGCTCTCTAGTTGCAAATCTTCTGACAGCCGCCCCAGCAATCTCGACAGGTTTCTCTTCTGGGCCGGCATTCAGAGCTCGTGCAACTTCCAAAACTTGGGAATGGACCCATTTATCGCCTTCACTCATAATCAAAGTCTGCATAAACGACGCTATGAGCTCATTTTGAGATTTTGCGAGTCCCTCGTTGATGGCAAGTTTGAGTCCCACTCCTATTGAGTATTTGAGCATAAAGATAGAGTGTGATAAGTGAGTATGGCCTACGCAGAGCTTTGAGATAGGACCGAGTCTGTGGTTTCTCCAGTTCCGAGTCCTCTAAATAATTCACCCATCGTGAAAACGCACCAAGTAGAACAATGGCTACATCCTTGTTTCCTGTACGAATCGCGTGAACCAAAGGTGTTTCCCCACCAATGCTTTGGAGCAGTAGCTTGAACAAGGTCATTCAACTCTAAATATCGTGAGGTAAGTAAAAGAAACATACCGGGAAAGCCTTATCTCTGACTTCCATCAGAAACATGATATCCTTTTCCTCAACCGCTCTCATGATTTCATATGACTTTTATGACAATATCCTGAATGAGACATCGCCGCTGAAGGATAATATAACCCTACCTGAACATTAGACCAACCGGTAGACGGTGTCCGTCCAATTTTTGGGCTGACCAAAGACTTGACAAATGTTTTGACGGAAGAGCTTGACCGCAATGATGATCCACTTGGGCTTCGGACGTGTAATGGTTCTTGCGGAGATTCTGATATAGAGTCAATCTCAAGTGCATCCTCCATCGTTGACTTGAGTTGCTGCTTCACAAATTCTTTGGGAACAAGGCTTTGCGCTTCTCTCTCGATGACTCCTAACATATAATCGACCAAACATTTACTTAATTCGATTGTGAATGACGAAACGAGATCAACAACCTTACCTATCGTTGGAAGGCGCTCTGGCAGACATGGTCTCGAGGAGACTCGCCTTCTTGGATGACGTCCTGGGTTCTGAATAGAGTTGTCAGAGCTTTCTGCTATTGTCAATATGATGGGTGCATGATTGAAGCTCATTGAATAGTCGATTCCTCAACCATCAACGGTGGAAATGATGCAGTTGTAGTTGGCAACAGAAACAGGAATCAGGCGGCCTTTATTGTTCACCGACAAGTGAAATATTCAGGAAATGCACAGCTTGCTGGGCTGTGGGGTCCTTTACATGGCCGAGTCACAAAACAATGAATAGTGAGCGTCAGGAGTGAAGTCAAGAAGGGAACTGTAGTTACGTAATATGTTATGAGGCTGTCCGAAATTGTCCATGTCCTTGTCTATGAACCTCTTACAGTTTGACAAGGATCCTCTCCATGCCCCCAGCAAGCATACTGCTTTTCTCCTGCTTCTCATGAAACTCTCCGAACATAACATACTTCTCGTTGTGCCATTCCTCTGCCTAGACTCTTCTACGTTCGGTATCTAGATGGGTGGCATTTTCTGGCCTCAGGAAATAGGCAATCTGGTACCTGTCTTCGTTTGAGGCGACTGGGACTACGCGATGCAAATAACTGTTGAACTTCTTTCCGCTGAGGAATCGCAACCAATCACCGATATTGATGATAGCATGGCCATCACGAGGTGCAACGAACGACCACTGCGTAGTGCCAGGTTGCTGAAGTTGCAGACCCCACTCCTTGGTGAATAGTAAGGTGATGGACCCAATGTCAGTATGCTTGTTATGTCCCATGCCATCATCAAAATTTTGCTGGGGATAATGAAGAAGCACAAGGGTCATATTTGAGGCCTATTATCACGGTGATGCTCCCCGAAGCGAGCGCCCCCTTGTAAGCCCATAACATCGGAAAGGCTTGCGAGGAGCGTCTTGTTCACAAAATGACTCAGCCCAATGAAACTCTCGAAGAGTTCAGCGCGCTCTTTCACTGCCTGTGGCAACAACTCTGAATGAGCCACCATTTCGGTAAATACCACCTGCAAAAGACGGTAAGTATACACGAAAGCCATATACCGGGGCACGCTGACCTTCAATGTCTCATAGCAATCGCGAGATCCTTTTTTGGACCCAGTGAACAAGCCTGGTGCCTTGTAACTTTTTCAAAGAGAAAACAAAGTCAACACAAAAGTTGGGGTGACCTAGCCATGCGTATGTGTGCCTCGGATGTCCTTCGCCTTCTCAGAGTCTGGAAGGGCAAAATACCACTTCATCATCTGCATGACAGCCTCTTTGTTGTCTAGGATTTTCTTGATCCTAGGATCCTGGAGATCGAGATAGAAAAATCCATCCTTGGTTGACAATTCTAGCAACTTGAGCTGTTCAATGGTCCTTTTCCAAGAGTCGGCTGAAATGAATGGTTGCCAGCGACGCGATGGAGGACTTTGGTGATGGCGTTTCTACAGACATCGAAATTGCAGATTTTCAGTTAGGGCGCAAGATGGCTTGAACTCGGAGGGTGTAAGCCCGTCATTTCTTGCCCCTTTTATACATATGCGCATGGTGTAATACCGATTTTAGGCTTTCAACAATGATTCGAAAGCTGCTGGTACGGTTTCCCGTTGGAAAAGAATAGAACTCGATTACGCATTCTCGACGGCGGCGTATTCATTCCAGCAGAAACTTGAAACTTTGTATAAATGAATCAAAAATTACCGATGGTGATGGCTGGCCGTCTTCACGTTCGTCGGTACTGTTGTTCGTCGGTCTCGTAAGTTCAGCGCCTTCAATGCCATAATCTCTTTTGCATGGTCCCACAATTGCAAGCTTGAATTTCCGAGGATATTCTAGTGAGGTCGTAGGTCGGGTCATATGTGAATTCTCAGGAATAGAAGCATGCATGAAGTCTATTGAAATTTGGAAAACTCGGAAATTGAAGAGTGAGCTTTTGGGTAGGAGTCCCGGGTAGGACCATCATCAGCAAATACACAAATTGATTGCGCGCTTTTTGGCACTTTTTGGGTTGCAAAAAGTCGATGCAAAATTGAGTTGTATATTCAGCTCTCCTACGAGCATATTTACTACGCAGGACTCTTCAGAAACTCACGACGCATAAGGTCTTCGGGTATGGTTTAAAAATAGCTGTGATGCCGCGTTGGCTTGTCCCTGTTTTCCACCTATTTCGGGAAGGAGGGAGGCAAAATGGTGCGACTTTTTGCAAAATAGGACCTGGCTTTTTCTACCACGCGCTTTTGCCCTTTTTTACAGTTTCTTGCAGTTGCACAAGTCGAAAAAAGCAATTTGTGAAACTCCTGATGTCATAGGACCACCAAAAGTATGATCTTCTTCGGAAAGACGTAGATGGCTCAGGCTCAGCATTCCCTCGTTCTTCAATATACAAATTGCTCTTAATATTCAAGTTGCTGCAATCGACAGGCAATCGACGTCGCTTCGGATCGAATTCAATTTGAGTATTACAGCGAATTCAAAATTAAAATATCTCCGTCAATACCAAGTCACTTGGGGCGAACTTCATAGGGCCAGCAGATGAGACTTGAACATCATATAAGTAGTACTTATATCGCTTGACTTTCAGCCATCTTTCAGTTGAACTGAAAGTTTGTACATAGGCTAACTGTGGGAAGATTTGTACTAACTTGCATCAGCGGGAAGACTGATGACGCGCTTAACAATAGCAACACTCATTCGTAACAGAGGCCAGCAAGTGGCATTCCCGGCTTTCTCTTCCCTCAACCTCTCTTTCTTGCATAATCTGGACCCCTTAATGCCTGTGACATGCTCAAACGCTTGAAGCAAACATGGAAAGACGAGGAAGCCCAATCCAAGAAATCTCTGTCGCCAGCCCCCGCGCCAGAAAGTGCCGCTGCATCGCCAACTCCTACCCCGTCAGAGCCTCGGGTCTCAGGAAATGAACCAGAAACACCCAAATCTACTCTTGCAAGCGTTCCTAAGCGAGGCCGCGATGATTTCGAAGCAGATACCACAGATGTCACCAAATCCGAGCGCCCGTCCAAACAACCTAAGATAGAGAACGATTCTCTGCGAAATCATCTACCGGAAATATTTGACCCGAGAGAGCGACATGAAAACCAAGCTCATCTTAACTTGGCTACGCTTAAAGAGAGGATTTTCGCGCAGGCAACGGTAGAGAATAGTATGTTATCTTTACTTCTTTGACACAATGATACTTATCGCCTGTTCCCAGCAATTGCAGATATTCCGGCTACCAGGGGTAATATTTAACGATCTTTGAGGTTTTTGTCTTCTAACAATTCTATAGCCTCCATGAACCTTTTGACAGACTTAATTTCCTGGGCCATTGACGTCGAAAACAACCGCCCCATGAATATGACCTCGCGGAGTCGTACAGTTCTTATTGTTGTTGAGTGGGTATTCTTGACTGACATCATACCTCCGGATTAACTTCATTTAACAGAGAAATATCTTCAATGGCTAAATATTCAACGGCTTTGGAGAACAGTCTTCCTAACCTTACAGTTGGCAGATACACCGAAGAAGTAAAAGCGCCAGAATTGGAAACATGGGCTCAGATTTTGAAGAAAAACATAGTTATGGTCCCTGCTCGCGTGCGTCATTCAATTCCTTTTTTCAACAATATTTAATCCTACTTTTATCATAGTTGTTACTAGATTCCCTGCTGAGAGGTGCGCTTGCGGTGACACAAGTCCATTTTCTGGTGATTACGGATGTACAAAACATCAAAAACCAAGATTCACATCCCTCCATGCCCACTGTCCAAATTATGAACGAGTTTTACCGCATTTCGGATCCGCTTTTTCGTCCGCGCGTTTTTGCGTTGATGTCTCCGACCGCAGATCGACGGTCTCATTTTGATTCAAAGATGCTGAAGCTCGAGCACACGCTAGATGCCAAAGTTTTTGGGGTTACGGATGAAAAACGAGCAGAAATTCTAGCTCTGCCTGATCGTCCAAGCGAAGTTGTTATTTTGTACGATACATCCACAAGAACCTCTGAGACTCGTCTGCTCAAACAGTTGCATCAGCTTGATCCGCAGGGATCTGTTTTTCGACGACATTACCATGCTTCGAGAAATGCTCACGAAGACGTTGGACCTTGTGCATCTGATCTAGTGTGGAGGAGAGGGCTCAAAAGTATAGAAGCGGCCTTGATTCCTGGATACGCTGACGTGGATGAAGACGACGCTGACATCCCTCTGATCGAAGCAAGGAAGATCAATATGTATAACGTAGTAAAAAACTGGCCTTTCAGTATGCCGAACCTTGACTCTTCATCAAAAGGAATGAACGTATCTCACAAATTTTTGCGACTCGTGCAAGTCCTGTCGACGTTTAAACCACTGGGTGAAGGCTTTCGCGGAATAATATTCGGTGCGTTATCGGTTTTATAATCATTCTGACCAAACTTTCTTATATCTGCTTTTTAAGTGCAACGACAAGCCATCGCTTTAGTCCTTGCTGACCTGTTACGCACCTTGGATGATCGACTTGGATTTTTGCGACCACGAGCGGTGGTAGGAGTCAGGCATCAGTCTGACCTTACTTACTACGTATGTCTAATCGGAGTAGTGTTTCGACGCCTGTCTGATGTGCGTTTAAGCAAGGAATTTTTCAACGTTTTGCAACGGGCATGGACAACCTGCTAATTGCCACAAAGTCCATAGAGGATCTGGACGTTCCGAAGGCATCTGTTGTAATACGGTGCGTTATTTTCGTTCATCTGCCGCTTGGCTCCTTTCTGATCTTCTGACCTTTTAGATATGACCTCTTTGAAAGCCAGATTTCTCATGCTTATGTTCGTGCACGCACAAGGGGCCGCGAAAGCCATCTCATACACATGGTTGAACGTGGCAATGACGTGCATCGACGCATTTTATCTCGTATCACAAATTTGGATGCTGATATGCTGCACTGGACGGAAACTCTTTGCAACTCTTCCGAAAGCTCTGTTCCCCCAACAAGTCTCAGGGAAACCATAAATGCTTACCATTCCGATAGCGATACAGAAGATGACGACGAGCATTCACAGAAGTATATCAAGGATCCAACTACGGGTGGTCGCATATATCCTCAAGATGCCACGACGGTCATCTATCGTTATGCATCAAGTGCCAGATCGAAAGCTCCTGCCATACTTGATAATCAGCGTATCTTTCAATTTCAGGATGTTCACAAAGAATTTGGGATTCCTCGGGCCCACATCTGTACGATCAACCTTCCTGGAACGCCAATTCATGGTATAAGTGGGGATGATTTGCCATCGAAGGCACAAGCAAGGCGGTCTGCTTGCTTCAACGCATGCCACAAGCTTTACAGCACTGGTGCCCTTGACTGCCAACTTGTACCTCTGCCAGCTCACTTACGAGCTCAGCATACGTATGAACTCAATAGACCCGGACTGACTGATGTCGCTCTCGACCCGAAGTCGCCAGCACAAGGAACACGATCCTATCCTCGAAAACAACCCAGTTTCTGGAACAATTGCGTGGGACCTGATATTCCTAGCATCTTATATCCTACTATCATATACGCCGACAATACTATTGAAAGCGCTGAGGCTTTTGCTCCGTTGGTTTTGTTAACCAAGGTGCCTCTTCCAGATTTGAGGATGTTCAGGCTCTTCTTCTCCGGTGTCGCCATACAGATACATTCTCAAAAGGCCGCCCCTCTTCACGTTGACGAATCCCGTGTGGCAGAAATCCATGCTTTTACTGCGCGTATCTATCGTGGTACCTTCAATAAGTCGCTTGTTTGTGCCATGGAAGACATGCTATATTTTTTCCTCCCTTTGCCTTCCAAGTGGCGACCGCCGATTAGCCCCGGGCTTGAAGTTCCCGACATTACCCAAGTCATACCCTGGGAACTTGTTGCGCTTGCTGCCCAGCATTGGGCTGTGCCAATTAAGCGCGGCTCTCCAGAAGAAATTGAAGCTGATCTTGAAGATGCGATTGTCCAAGACCGCTGGATTGAATTCACAAGGCGCTACCGAGTAGTCAAGGTTCGCAAGGATCTCACACCATTGAGTAAACCTGCCGACAGCCCTGTAAGCACTACCCGCGAGCGTTCAACGACATACTAAGTTATACATCATATAGCGAGAAGCGAGTTATGAAAGTTTGTTCCATTTCTGTAAATCTAAGCGCCGAAATCTTGAGACGCTGGAAGACTTCAACCAACCTATAATTGAGGTTTCCAAATGTCATTCCATCATGAATCATCTCAATCCTACATCCAAACCTCCATCAAACAACAAATCTCCGGCAAAATGTGGGGCACTTTTGTCTCCTTAGGTTTAGTTTGCTCAATGTACGGTCATTCTAGATCTAATTCCCGAACTTTGCGCCAAATTCACTCTTCCCGCAAGGTAAACTTTACAGACTCGATCGAAAGGGAACTTATTGAGATTTTTTTGGCAGCACGTTATGGACAGCTATGCTTATACCTTCTATCATGAGACGGATAGATGATCTACTCCTTGTTAAGGAGATGGACGCAAAATTTTTCGATCATGCAATACGGGAAGATCTATTGCACGTAGCGATTTGTACCCCATCGGCAGGCTTGGAATATGATTATGAACGGCTAGAGCTTCTTGGTGTGTCTTTCATTGTATCAGCCTTCGATGACAGTGATTTTTTAACCTCCTTCAGGCGACGCATTCTTGAAGTATCTGGCATCAATATATGTTTTTGTCACCAACCCATCACTCTCTGAAGGCGCTCTCCATGTGGCACGCCAAAAAATCATTAGCAACAAATCCTTGTTGATTCACTCAACACGTATTGGAATGCCTGCATACATCCAATCCAGAGTCTTCGCATATAAAACATGGCTACCGCCCAAATTCCGCGTGTATCACCCTCCCAAGGCCCCCAAAGAAGCTGAGACGAAGTCTCCTGAACATTCAGTCGTGGGTGACAAAGAGGATGAAGAGGCTGGTGAAAATTTGGAAGATGTTGACGAATCGACTGCTGACAATCCGCAACCTGACGAAGTAGATGTCACAGCCGAACCTGACGAAGGTGTCACAGCCGACTCTGTCTATGGAACAAGAGCAAGGGATGGGTCTCCTATGGTGCTCAGTGATTCCAATCCATTGCAAGATCTCCCCATTTCGGTTGTGGAACCCGGAGAAATAATTGAAGAAGATACGTTTTCAGACATGGGGGATCAAGATCAAGACACCCCTGCCAGTCGAGCAGCAACTCCACCACCAACATTGTCTCAAGCTGATAACGCCTCGGAATCTGCCCCCAAATCCCAGAGCTCATCTTCAAAGAAGAAAGCTAAAAATCGGAACAAGAAATCGAAATCAGACGAGAAAGGAATTCATTGGTTAGGAGACAAGGTCGGCGACTTTCTAGAAAATAGTGGCACGGCAGTTTCTGATAGACATCGTCACGCTAGGCTATTGCAGATGTCGCGGAGGCGTTAATCGGGGCCGCGTACATTTCTGGCGGGCGCGAAGCTGCATTACAAGCAACAAAGGCACTAACGATCCCTCTTTCCAATGTTGATCGTTGGTCAGACTTTGGGCGAAAAGTGTTGGCCCCCCCTCCTAATGCCACTGCCAAGCTCAAACCAGGATCGATAGCCGCCATTGAGAAAATTATTGGTCACAAGTTTAACAGGCCGCATCTTCTTGGGCAGGCGATGGCACGTTTCTCACTTTGTTGAAAGCAGTTTACATATTATTGATTATATCCTACAGACACATTCCTCCATCCAGGGATATGAAGCCACCTCATACGAACGTCTCGAATTCATCGGAGATGCCATTCTAGACTTCAGTGAGTCTTTCTTAATCCTTTCTTTTCATAAAAAGCACCGCGAATTCACCGCAATGAAAATTCCAGTGGTCATCCGACATATCTTTGATCGAGACCAACAATTATCTCCCGGCGCTCTAACGATGTTAAAGGCACGCACATCTTATCATCGAGCTTTTCGAAACGTGTTGACCATGCTTTCTTCAGGGTGCAATGGTTTCGAACTCTGCGCTGGCTGCCGTCTGCGTGTGGTCAGGGTTGCAGGAATATTTATTATTTGAATCACCTTACCTAAAAAACAGCATACGCGCTTACGCGAGCATACTAAAGGATAAACAACAGAAAGAGTACGCGTTAGCCGAAGTAGAAGGGAGATCACCAGGCCAGTACTGGCTCGATGTAGAACCTCCGAAGGTAGGACATTATTCTTGTGCTTGTCGCAGAAATGGTTATTGATTTACTTGTATCAATTTCATTATAGGCCCTTTCTGATGTTGTTGAATCGCTAGCAGGCGCGATCTATATCTCGGACAATTTCGATCCCGTTGGAGCAGAATTGTTGTTCGACAATGTGTTGAAACCGTTTTACGATAAGCATATCACGCTCCAAACGCTATCACATCATCCTACGAAGATTCTGTTCGAACTGCTACAAGCTCAGGGCTGCCAAAACTTCGAAATTACAAAGGACAAGGACGAAAGTGTAAACCGGTGCCACGGTACGCGACTATTTTCATATTATCTGATACACTTTTTTAACAAGAAGTTTCAGTTCTTGTGCATGGAATCATATTGGTCAGTGCAGAAGATACGACACCTACATCCGCGGCCAGGCTGGCATCATTTCTCGCCTTGGACGCTTTAGAGGGAGACGCAGATTTCATGACAAGAACATGCGATTGTCGTACCCATGTACAGCTCAAAAAAGCGCGGCAAAAATCTGACTTCGAAAAGGCTCTTGAGAAGGCGCTGAGCGGAGATGTTGGCGATGCCGATACCGAGGAATGATTTCCAAGAGGTTGGCGCCGTTGTCAGTGCTGTAAAGGGCAATTGTATATCCGCATCTATGCAATGTAACGCGTTGCTTGTATTATTCGGCCCATACACACAATAAAAGCTGTCCAATTAAGCTCGTAACGACTCTAGAGTTCTACAGTGACGCCATTCAGTCGGATCCAGCAGACTTTTGCCTAAAACGATGATGTATGAGAGATGCGGTTATGAAAGTGAACAGGTAAGACCCACATTTGGTAGCCAGCAGCAATGAAAGGAATAGAGAATCCGAAAATGAGGTAAGAAGCGACCTTGGCTCCCCAAATTCCCTTGTTTTCGGGGAAAGCAAAAGGGAGATGCTGCAAAAGAAATAAATTCAAACGGGGTTTGAGAACAAGGTGACGAGAGGCATACGTGGTAGTCGTCGTGTGCAGAGCGAGAGACGCGGGACGCGTGGAAGCCACGGGCACGGACGAGGGTTTGTTGGCGCAATGCAGAGCGGGCGAGCAGCGAGGACGACATGGTGTACTTGGAAGGAGAGGGCTTCCTCCAACGTCGGGTCACTTCGGTTTGCCGCCGTGCGTGACAGTGTGACTATGTTTGTGACAGCCAACGCTGCCTCGATAAGATAAGATGTCGTTGCTCTTTGCAACCACAGATCGGAAAGCGAAAGGAAACGTGATAAGATGTGTGCTATCTCTCCTGTCTTGAGATAGCGCATGGGTCGGCTGCGGGTGTCCACTTCCTGTCGGTTTATCTACGTGTTGACAAAGATGGTATAGCTCTTACTGCTGGATATTAAATAGGCAACTGCCGGATATGACGTTGCGGCACTGGCCCCTCTCAATCGCTCGTCCTCTACACTATCGGCTCTGACAGATGGAGGCAAAATTAAATGTCGAGGCATTTATTTCAATCAAATCTTCCCAGCTTCTGTCGGAACTGCCTTGGAAATGCTCGCTCCATCCCGTGACAGTTATCTCTCCCAGTTATCTTCGTTGTCAGCACTCTCATGATCCCTTTAATACCACCATCGGTGCGAAGATTATTATCATCTCGCTCCCTCTCCGGCATCTCCACTATGGCTCTCACCGCTACGATCAACGTCCCCAAGCTCAATAAAACCATCACAATCCCCACTGGGCTTTTCATCAATAACGAATTCGTTCCTTCCGTAGATTCACAAGAACTCATCCAGTCAGTGCTTTGCTGAGTCTTTGTGAAGATGATGGAACTGATAAGCGAGCCAGTGCATACAACCCAGCGACTGAGGAAGTGATCGCATCCGTCGTCGCAGGTGTGTCCATTGTTGTATTGAAACCCTGTCTAGATCCTGACGCACCTCAGCTTCCGCTAAGGACATCGATGTAGCCGTAGCTGCAGCTCGCAAAGCCTTCAACACCACTTGGGGAAAGAATGTAACGGGATGGGAGCGCTCTAGGCTCCTCAACAAGTTGGCCGATCTTATCGAGCGCGACGCGCAAGAACTTGCTGAGCTTGAATCTCTCAACAACGGCAAACCTCTGCGCATTGCAAGGTAAATAATCATTCATCATCAAGCAGAACCATTTCTTACCTCAGTGTCTAGGGACTTCGATATTGGAGATAGCGTTCAATGTTTGCGGTACTACGCCGGCTTTGCTGATAAGATAACTGGCCAGGTTATAATCTTAATTGCATGGCTATTTATAATTCACACTCATTGTATATCGTTGTAGACAATTGAGGTCGACAATAAAGCAAAACTCGCGTTCACACGCCATGATCCCATTGGAGTTTGTGGACAAATGTCAGTCCACATTTTTCAGGGTGCATGCATCTATTCACCATTCTAATATGTTTCCATAGCATTCCATGGAACTATCCTATCAACATGTGGTATGTCCAAGCCTGCGGATTTGACAATTGGAGATCTTTCTCAGAAATAGTTTAGGTCGTGGAAGGTCGCACCAGCCCTGGCTGTTGGATGCACGATTGTGATGAAGCCTTCGGAATTAACGCCATTGACAGCCCTTGTACGTTCAGTATCAATCTTCTCAGAATACGCTCCTCATCTCCGACATTAGAAACTCTCGGAGTTGGTGAAGGAAGCAGGGTACGCTCATCGGCATGTTCCTTTCATTCATTTACATAACCCCTTCTTAGGTTCCCTCCTGGTGTCGTGAACACGGTCCCTTCGCTTGGTTCCGTCGGCGGCGCAGCTTTGTCTTCCCACCTCGATGTAGACAAAGTGGCATTCACGGGCTCAACTGTGACCGGCCGTAGAATTATGGAAGCAGCAGCTAAGAGCAACTTGAAGAAGGTGGGTTTGAGGGCTTATACCAAAATGATTTACGCTAATAATTGACACGATGTGTCGACTTGTAGGTGTCTTTGGAACTCGGGGGGAAATCTCCTCATCTCGTTTTCGAATCAGCGGATTTGGAACAAGGTAAGACCTTTTTTTGCCGTTATACCCCTTTTTTTCAAGGTGGACTCGTCTCGGTGGTCGTCGGGCCTCTGAGTGTAAATTTATCTTCTAAAATTACCTTCCAAACCTGCTGGAAAGCTGCTAGAATTCTGGTCGCGTGGTCATGGGTTTATTATATCCCAACCAGTTATCTCCCGCTCCCCAATCCCTCGCATTTATGTGTCTATTCGGGAACAAGGACTGACGTGAAACGCGACGTTTGATCACTTTCCTTCCTAATCCCATACCCCGCCATGTTTGCGATCTCTTTTTGCCGTTTATGGCAATTATATCCGCGTTTCAAATCAAAACGACCGTAACTTACCCAATTTTCTTTCTCCCCACTTTTAACAGCCGCGAACTGGGCCGCCCTCGGAATCTGCTACAACACTGGCCAGGACTGCACTGCGGGATCCCGTCTTTATGTCCAAGAAAGTATTTACCCCAAATTCATTGAACTCCTGGTTTCCAAGGTCAAGGCCCAAGTCATCGGCGATGGTTTAGACGACAAAACCGGTGGAGGTCCAGTGGTAAAAATCCTTCAGATTGGCCTTCGGTGTTTTTCATTCCTAATGCATTTTTAGGTGTCCAAAGTCCAATACGACCGAGTTTGGAGCTATATCGAGTCCGGCAAGCAGGCGGGCGCCAAAGTTGCGCTCGGTGGTGTAAAGAGGGAGGGTAAAGGTTACTGGGTTGATCCCACCAGTGAGTCTGAATGGTTTCCATAGTTATTTCAGCAGTGTTTGACATATACCTTCTAGTCTTCACTGATGTCACACCCGAAATGAAAATTGTAGGTCTTCTCTGACGAAACTCTGGAAAAGGAAGTGACGCTCACGTACTACGGTTGAACCCATTAAGGTTCAAGAAGAGGTAAGAGCGAATCTCAGTGATCTACAAAATGTGGTGTGCTGAAACCAGTGCTAGATATTTGGACCTGTTCTATCCGTCGGCGTCTTTAAGACAGAAGAGGAGGCCATAGCATTGGCGAATGACACTACTTACGGTCTTGGGGCTGGACTACATTCAAGTATGTGTTGAGTCGACCCGAATAATACGCTCGGGAGCCAATCCAGAACATTTTATTTACAATGCTTTCCCCCGCAGATGACGCTAATCAGTGTATGCGTGTGTCCTCTGCCTTGGAAGCTGGCACGGTATGTCGCGTTATTTATTCTAATTCTAATTCTGTTGGCGTGCTTCGCTGGGCTCCCCAAAGAAATTTAACGGGTGTGTTAATCACGATCGATCTTTTCTTTCGTAGGTATGGGTCAACCAATACAATATGCTCAACAACAATGTCCCATTTGGGGGCAAGAAGCAGTCGGGTATCGGTGAGTCACCAGCGTCGGCTTCAAAGAGGAGATCCGACGTGTCCCCTGTGTTACCTTTGTCTCACCGTTCCTTATTTCCATAGGTCGCGAGCTTGGAAGCTATGCTCTCGAAGAATACACGTCAGTCAAGGCGATCCACTGGAATTTCGGCGAGAAACTCGAGTGGCCGCTGTAGCGAAATGAACGCCGAACGAATCCCTCAAAACTGTAGCTTGTACCACTTTTATTTTATTTAAACGCTTGTAAAGTTCATGCCTTTCCAATGTGATGTCATCTTTGCGTCAATGATCATTCTCTCGAGTAGTTCTGTTCAGAAATACCTCGACGTGAGGCTGCTTCAAGCTCTGAATTGACTCGCGCATGGCCGGTATATTCAACATCGCAGAGTATCCACCGTCAGGGATAAGAAACAGGGGTTTGAGGAGAGTTTTCTGCTGAGCTGTTCAGGACAATGTACACTTATTCCATTATCTATACAGTCGGTCAGGGTCGAATCAGGTCGAATCTTGACAGTGCGCACGAGGCAATCATCTCACGCTGCGCCGAACTATAAGGCGAAGTGTGCCTGAAGACTGTCTAATTCCACCCTGAAGTACATAACGCCTAAAGATTCCAAAGCAAGTTCCCGATATCTGTTGAGATTTGAGACTCAAAGAAAAGAAACAATGGGCTGGCTGTGAAGTTCAATAAGTGGTCTCATTGTACACTTCGCGACTCTGCCGCAAGGCCCTTCGTGGATCAATTCCGCGTAGATTTTCGCAACCCGATCTGCTGAAAAATGGCACCGAGGGCGGGCGAGTAGAGATAGGTAATTATTGACACGGTAGTAGAGTAAGTGAGTCAGATAACAGACTACACAGCAATAGGGCAATAAATATAAACGCAAGTATTAGCTAAACCAAAACCGGAAACACGCTTCACGATGTCGGGGGGTAAGCAGCACACCAGTCCTCTTACTCCTTTGGTTCAGCATTGCCATCGGGTGGGTGATGATACTGAATGGGATAAAAGTTTCTGGCATATATTTCAGTCGAATGTCGGTCGAAGGAAGTAAAGTGGACATACCCATTTGGATTGTAGTGCAAACAGTCACTAGAATTGTCTGGCCAGGCTGTTGGATTATTTATGCCGCTGCTTTCTTGCTGAGTGCTGTAGTTTGGTGGGTACTGAAGAGAGTAGTTCCCGACAGAGGCATCGTTAACGAGGGTTACCTCGCCATTGCTGTGGGATACGTTATAGTATGCCGGAGTCGGCGTCCAAGCAGCTGGATGGCCGTGTGAGGGAACAAACGCTTCGACAGGAGGAGGTCGGCGATACACAGACTGCTCAGGAAAAATTGTGCCCGAAGTCGATTGAACATATGCTTGATTTCGCACATTGATCTGGGCGTCGCTTTGCTCAGCCAAATAGTATGCGCCATTCAGCGGTGCTGGGATTGCCTGCATTGCATAATGTGAGGCATTCGAGATATTTGTGAAAGATGGAATGTCGTTTTGATTTTGCATGGACGAGTGAGAATTGGCCCAAGCGTCATTGCACACATTCGCCGGAGGCTCGGATGCTACTGGGACGAATATACACTCGTTCATAATGTTGTTTTCGACACAGCGTTGACATATTCCTTCGTGGCGAGGACTTGGTCGACACTGGCGAGTAGCACCGTTGGTGAATAACAAATGACCGTAAACCTCGAGTACTCGTACCTTCAGCTTGCGACGTCGGCAAACAGCGCAGGCCATCGGAACCCGCCTAATTTCGCGGCCATTGGAAGTCTCGGACAAGGAGCTCATCGTGTACAGAGATGGGTGGAATGGAGGAGAGAGTAGCTGGCGTTGCGCCCTGCTTTTGTTGTGCAGAGTTCTTTTATAGAGCGTCATACCCAAATACATAGCAATTTATTCGGTGAGTAGAATATCGAGATGCCATGAGACTGAGGATTTGGTGATGCTTGCTGGTGGCGGGGAGGTCGAAGCGGAATAAGATCGTTTCAGATTGAGATTGCGGCAGGTTAGGTTCGTTCCATCTTTGGCGCTCAGAAGATGCGGAATTTTCAATCAATGTTGGAATCACTTGGTAAAGACAGGCACGTTTCGAGGGAAATCTTGATCGATTGCACAACTCACGGTGTTGGGAGACAGATGGATTCCTAGGAGGTGTGATTGGGTTGTGAAGTTTTTTACGGGGTAAATTGGGGAAATATACCTAAAGCAAAAGTATCGTCATCCATGTTGTCCGTTACCATACTACAGCAGGAGAAAATTTGTATCCACATTAATGAGGCGATGATTGCACACCCAGAAAATAGCCTTTTCTGGCATACTCTATAAGCGCAGAGTGTCACAGGTGATGAAAGGATTCCTTTGGATTTTCCCCAGAGTTTGACCTGTAAAACCGAAGTTCATTGGAAATTGCATCATAAATATAGGCAAAGAATAGATCTGAAAACTCCAACAATAGCCTTCCAAACTTGTCAATCAATCATCCGGACGTAGATGCGTCATCTCCACAATTTGAAAACTTGTGTAAACCTTAAAAAGACCGTGACAATATACAAAGCTCAGTAATATTTCATCTACAGGCAAAGAAAATATGGATACAATGATCAAAGGTAGCCGTTCGCACCTAGAGTGCCAAATAATCACGAACTTCCTCTTCTGACAATTTCCTAAACGTAGGTTTAGGCCGTCCCGTTTCGCCCCCAATCTTTCCTTCTTCTTGTTCAGCTGCCGTTGGGACAGTGATCACTCCAATTTCAATAGTCTTTTCCGTCATTTGGCCTTCGAAGCCTTCTTTAAGCGTTAGAAGTGCCGTATGAATGGCATCTTCCAGGCTGATGTCATCGTTGTACCTATAGCAAATATTAAAATGCGGAATTAGGAAGGTGAATGTGGACGCCACGATGTGATGGCATACGTACCGCTTTTCCAGGAAGGTCTTAGCGTTAATCATATTCTTTCCTATGGCGCTGGCTTTCCATGCCCAGAAAGAACCGGAAGGATCAACTTGATAGAGCGTTGGCCCTCGGTGATTATCCCATCCAGCAACTAATAATGATACACCGTAGGGCCTCACACCTCTGCGCAATGTGTTAGCATAATGTTTGATTTAAATGATATCCACAGGTCCTCTTACCCCGATTGAGTTGCTTGCTGCATGACCGTCGCAATTTCCTGAGTGAGAACCCTTGTTGGTGGGTATTCTCCATAGATTTTCCAGTATGCCTGGGCGCTCTTTCGTGCTTTTGTGACAAGGACGCGGAAATCGGGGCCCATCCCTGAATACACGATCCCAATGTTGGGGCAGATTGTGGCCACTTTCTCGATGACGGAATCGTCAATCAGAATCGACGATGTCTTCTTCTCAGTTGCAATTACGATTCCGTTCGTGGCTGAAAGTAAGGTGAGTCTCTCTAATATGGCAGCGTGGTGATCGAAAGCACCTTTGATCCCAAGACTGGTGGTACCCTGAGCTACCGCAGCCAAAGCGTGTTCGATTTGAACGAGTTTCCCGCTTGGGGAGAAGACTGTCAGGGAGTAACTGGTTTCTTTGATGAGATTGAAACGCGACGGAGGACGAGGAGGTTACCTGTATGCGCCGCCGTCTGCACTTGCCATGTTGAATGAGGGTATGGTATGTGGTATATTACGACGCGCGTCCGCCCATTGCGTATCCTAGTATTTGGCCTTATTGTCACGAGATCAGAGTCGGCTCCGGCATCTTAAATCTAATCACTTCATTTACAAGGCGAATTATGTACAAGTATTACAATGTTCACTATTTAATCCACCTTGAGGGGAGTCGTTCGGAGGTAAGGCTGTGAGATAAATCAATGCGTTAGCCACCTGTCATAGATTAAATCAATTCAATCCTCACAAGGTGTTGCTTGAATTCAGGGAACAGAGTCTTCGCCTCATCGTTAGTGACGCCGGGATGAACAATGACATCTTCACCCTTCTTCCAGTTGACGGGGGTAGTAACGCGATGCTTGTCACCAATTTGGAGCGCTGTGGAAAGGAATTACGATCAAGGCCTAAAATATAATATATCAAAAACAACGGTTTACAATCAATGACGCTGAAAAAATGTATTTAGCATCAAATGAAATGTATATGCACTCGACATGCTTACCGGATGATCTCGTCAAAATTGCGTCCAGTGGAGGCAGGATAAGCGAGAGTGAGACGGATTGTCTTCTTGGGGTCAATCACAAAGACGGTTCGGATCTGAATGCAATGCGTTACTACAGAGCCGAAAGGAATCTGAATGATATTCATACAGTAAATGGGAGACCTTTTGCATCGCGATTGGTCGCGTCTTGCTCATCCAACATGTCATACAGAGTGGAAATCTTCCTGTCGGGGTCGGCGATCTAACAAGAACATGATTATAAGATTGTGAACCAAAAGAGGTTGATGTGCATCGTCGTACAATAGGGAATTGAACGTCGGTAGGCGCGACCTTACCACCGTACTCGTTAATGTCCTTTACCCACTTCTCATGCTCATCAAGACCGTTGGCGGAGATACCAATGACCTTGACGTTGCGCTTCTTGAAATCCTCGGCACGACGAGCCACCTCACCGAGTTCAGTAGTGCAAACAGGCGTAAAATCTCCAGGGTGAGAGAAAAGTACAGCCTGTGTCGTTTCGACGTTAGGATCAGAGACATACGTTTGAGATGAACAATCATACCCAAGAGTCACCAATCCATTCGTGGAACTTGATGGGACCAAGGGTGGTTTGAGCCTCGAAATCAGGCGCAATGCTTCCAAGTCTGAGAGAGGGCATTTTGACACTAAAAGATATAGATAGTAGAAACTTTGAAGACTGCTACTCACCCCCTAAATATACGATCGCGTTCCACAAATCGCGTCTTCAATTCTCACGCTAATCAAGCTCTGCCATCTCTTGCGTATGCATTGCGTGCTTCATATTGAATGAGCACATTCTCACTGTCTCATATGTAGAGCTTCACAAGAAGGGATTATATTTCAACTGACACTATTTTCATGCTGGTCTGCTGGGGCGAGGTTCGCCGCGAAACTTCTAGTAGAACGCCACTGCATGAAGGAGACCGTGTGGGTGCTTCTCCTGCTGCTCCTCTAGAATTTTATCGATGTCTTCATCGATATCTTCTGCGCTTTCGATCTATCAGGATGTCGTCAGTGACGCAAATTCAAATCCAAATTTGTGTGATTGACTTACAGCTTCTGCCAAGTCAATCATTGCCTTTCCAGCGATAAGGGCTTCTTCGTGGTTATCCTTGATTTCCATATTTATGACATGAACGGGCTTGTTGAATTCTCCTCCTCGCATCATCAAATCTGTGAATTCTCAGAGATATCCTGGCGTTAGCGTGCTTAGACTCACCGTCGCATACTGCATCGAAACATCGCTCTTCGCAAGTGATCACTATGTCGGCCACAGTTTTGCTCTCTTGCCATCGCTCTGGGGCCACTTTGATATTCCGATTCCTATCCAACATCGGAAGCAAGCCGTTTGCCGTGTACCTTAAACGGCGCATGTTCAACCCATGTAGGGCAGTGAGTGCGAAGATCGAAAGCTTACAAACGAGGATCTTTAGTGTTCAACTCTTCGTAGATCGCGTTGTATGGGGTTCCAAATGGATAAATATTGGGTTTGTCTATTGAGGGGCCCGGAAGGCGAACCGCTGAACCTGTGCCGTAGGATATTACCCGATATCCTGCCTTGCTGAATATATAATGAGAAGTTGCAGCAAAATTTAATTGAAAGTCACTCACGATAGGACATGATGTCCTTCCATTGACCGATTCTATGACGAGGCCTCTTTAGATCTCTTGAAGCGTACTAAAATAGACAGTCACTTGCTTGGTTACTAGCACAGACTACGCAGAAAAGTGGGCGAGGCTTGTATATTGGAGTTTCAGGTGCAGTTGACGTTGTTGCATTCTGAGGTGCTTGAGAATTGGAACTGTTGGACGCGGTGGGTTGAGGTTGAGGCGTCGGTTGCGCAGAAGATGGAACACTAACGGCACCGTTTTCGTTCCATTGCTGCTGCTGTGATGTGGCTTGTGGAGACTCATATAAAGTGGGAGGGGGTGTCGGTGCAGATGACGGTTGCCCTTGTGTATTATGAAGGCGAGGGTCTGTACGTCCTAAACGAGGGTCGCGGGCTCTACGGGGATCCATTGAACTGTCGTGACATGAGGTCAACACCAAATTCTCTGATACCAAACAGAAAAACAAGAAAAGGCCTCAGCAGTATCTCGAACATTGCCAGTCTGCATCTTGTCCCATAGTAATATATTATGTACGTTTTTAACCAAGGTCCAAGGGTCAATACAGCTTCCACTCTGAGTCATCACAGGCACTTGATGAAGAACAATATTCACCTTATGATGGGTATATGGTAGGCAAGCCAAAGAAACAGGTAAAGAAAGGACAGAGAGAGAGAGGCAGCTTCAAACGGGTTAACGA
The DNA here is from genome assembly GCA_015484465.1 of Pholiota conissans. Taxonomy (NCBI): domain Eukaryota; kingdom Fungi; phylum Basidiomycota; class Agaricomycetes; order Agaricales; family Strophariaceae; genus Pholiota; species Pholiota conissans. The sequence continues at coordinate 143,414 of MU155165.1, forward strand.
TAGCCAAAAAGACGTTGTTTGGACTTATTTGGTGTATATCCTGATTGATTACCGGAAACTTGCTGTCATTCACTATCTCTATTTCTAACTAGAGATTGACAATCAGGAACTTGCTAGAAATCCTTCGAAGAGGAATCCAACAACGACTTGTAAAAAGCCTTAATCCAGAATCCAATTAGTATTGTGATCTTGGTGGGTTCTGATAAGGCATGATTCAACGCCCGTGTAAGTATTTTGATTGTTGACCGCGACTAACCTGCTGACAGACCAGTGTCGCCTTGCACAGCTTAAGCCCCAGCGTATCAAAGATCGCGTTCAAAGGACCAACGCGCCCAGGTGTTCAATAGAACAAGCGCAGCCATGTCATCGTCATTTCTATGGGACTTAGATGTCGCCTCGGTCAATCAAACTATCAGCCAGCATCAGCAGGCAATTACATCTCTGGATACGCAAATTCAACGATACATGTCAAGAATTCGGCAGCTGGAATACCTTAAACAAACTCACATTTCGGAAATTCGGCGCTGTAAGGGAATGATTACGCTGGCGAAGCGACTCCCTCCGGAGATACTGGCGTCGATCTTCGAGGAATGCATCCAGGATGGTTGGACAAGAACACCCTTGATTGTATCGCACGTCTGTTCAACTTGGAGAAAGGCCGCCAATATTCCGGCAGTATGGTCCCATGTTTATGTCAATTTCGACGCTCGCGACCCCTATAAACGCACGCGTTTTTGGCTTGACAAGTCCAAAGATACTCCCCTCGTCGTCGATTTGGAGATTGGAAACGAAATGTCGCACTTGAATAAGACTTTAGAACTGCTGACATCGGCGCTGCCTCGCTGGAAGGCACTTACGGTCAAATCCACGGCTCTACCTCCCGTCAACCAGATTTTATACGCCTGTAACAAACCAGCGCCTCAATTGCGCGTTATCGACATAACTGTGGCACAAGAAGTCATAGTCAATGTCGACGACCCAGACGCGCCCGAACTGGTAGCCTTTCGAAGTTCTCTTATGGTTGCACCACAACTCAAGTCATTGCGCATAAATCGGAATGTTCTCCCAGGTCGCAATATCTTACCCTCTTCAATTACAAACCTATCACTGCAACTGCCCAGTCATCAAACTCCCACCACCCAATCGCTTTCCACTGTTATTCGTTTACTTGAAGAACTTCCTAGTCTTGAGTTATTTTCTCTCGAGGTTCCGAAAGTACAGGGTCAGCATTTTGAGATCAACATAGATCCTGATCGAGTCGTCGAACTATCATGTCTGACATCAATGACATTGATGGGAAAGGGCAATCTTTTCGCGATACTGCCTCACCTTGTAGCCCCGTCACTCAGTCGCCTCTTTTTACGCTCGTCGTTGGATGACTTCCCACCTTCTGAAGTTGGAATTTGGATCCAGCATTTTTTCCGAAGATCATCTGCGCCAATACGCCTATTTGAAATTCGAGATGTCGGACTTGATCCAATAGTGTACAGCAGTATTCTTCGATTATTGCCATCGGTGGAAGAGTTGCGCTTCCACGACTGCGATGTCATGGACTGGACTTTACAGGAGCTCAACGGGCCACATGGGTTTTGCCCTTCGCTCATGACATTGGATCTGAGATGGTGTGGAAGATTATCTGGTCAAGCTATAGCAGATTTGGTTCGCAGTCGCTTACCGGCTGAAATCAATGATCCACGGACACACCCTCCAGTCGCAGCATCCATAGCTGAAGTTACACTTATCAATTGTTCTTTTGTCAAAGAAGAGAACATCATAGATCTCGCAAAGATGACAGTTTGTCGCCTTATTCATCGTGGGCAGGGCGATTTTTGCAGTACGTCAAAATGCGCCGCAGGTCGACATGCACAGTACTGACGAGATGTTTTACATTAGATACGCTTGGATGTTGCGATAACGAAAGATATCGGAGGAGATTGAGACAGCGAAATGTATTCCATTCTTCAACAGGACAGGCTGAAAGTCGTCGACGTTTGATTCTCTGATAGTTTGATCTGCGGAATTATGACAGAATTGATATTTGCATTAGATAGATGGTACAAGGGAACTTCATTTGATAGAACTGTAACTAAAGTGCCTCGATGAAGAGGCGTAGAATCAGTGGAGCAAGCAAAGAGGAGATGTTGGTCACAAACTATGGCAAACAGTGGTCTTTAGAGACACCATCCGCCTCAAACGAGGACGCCTTCATCTTCCACATCAAGAAAGTATGTAAGTTGCTTGGAAAGCAGAGACTCGCATAAGTTATGAACTGATGATGTGGTTGAGAAAGAGAAATTTGCGGATGTCAATTTTTTAATAGCGGGTGGCTGTGCTAAGTATGACACGTGGGCCACGCAAATGCAGTAACGGTGTTCAGCACCGACTCGGAAATCTCTCAACGCCTTGTTTTCGAATTCCACGTCTCTGCATTACGTTTTTATTGCTCTTAGAAGATTAGACACTGGGTCGCGTTTTCTCTGAAACTACATCAACTATTATGGCGTTTACAGACATAACCAACGATTTCCATCAAGCTGTGAAAGAGCGAGAGTCGAGCGTTCTGGACGCGAAGCGGAGGAAGCTTGCAAAATCAACCAAGGGCGAAGATGAGAGGGCGGCAGTCAGTAAAGCATACGTTGCGGAAGCCTATAACATCGTATGGTATCTCTTTTAGTCATTAATTCCAACGAAATTGATGTGTTGCTTGGATCCAGCTGACCCATATCCGCACATTAACAAGGATGCTAGCTAATGTCCGCGCGGCCTACCTCAACATAGAATCTCGCGGCCATCCCTTATCACGGCAAGGGTCAAGGAACATTGACCTGACTGATGGAGTGTCTTCATGGGCTAATGTCCGGCATTTAACCAATGAAGAAAGGGATCAAATAGACCTGCAAGCTCGAGTTATCCTCACAAAATGCTCTGACCGTGTCAAGGAAATGGAAGCTCTGGAAAAGCGTATGCCGTTCCCAGAAATATTATTCCAAGAAAATCATTCAATAACAATTTTACTTATGTTACATAGGGCGTGTCGAAATTGTGGCGAGCAAAACGAATCCGTTAGCTCGACTCCTCCCAATACGACTACTACAAGATGAATCTACGCTTTCTTCAGATGTTATTGCCGCACATCATTCAGGAATTACTTGGTACTTGAGCCGGAGATTAGCTGAAGCAAGTCAAACGCAGAAGGAGTTGCAAGAAGAACGTGTCAAGCGGCAGTTAGAACGAACGAAGTCGCTTGGATCGGGGGCTGCTCAAGAGGTTTTAATGATGGGAACTCGAGACCATTCGCCAAGTAGCAAGTCCTCAAGCACTAGAACGCCCGGAGGCTGGTTAGAGAGTACCATTGCTGCCACTATAGGCGCCCCGCTGCCACCACAGGAAGCACAACGTAAAGTTCCAGCATATAGCCCCGCGCCTTCATCCTACGTTTCAGAAGACGACGATGACGAGATTGAACTATCGGCTTCGCAAATCATGCAATTCGAGCAAGAGAATGCAAATATCCTGAAAAGTGTGCAGGATACCTTAGAATCTGTTCAACAGGCAGAGTCACGCTTAATGGACATCAGCGCACTTCAAATGGAACTTGTAACTCACTTGACACGCCAAACAGAACTCACCAACCAACTCTACGAAGATGCTATTATGACAACGTCAACTGTGGAAAAAGGGAACGAGCAGTTGAAGGAGGCTAAGCGACGGGCAAAAGATGGTCGCCTATTCATCTTGATATTCCTTATTGGAGCTAGCTTGAGCTTGTTATTCTTGCATTACTATTGAAGGATTCCTATCGTCTTCCATGCATCCAATGTAGAGCATCCATTGCCCATTACATATTCTGGACCAACTGTATATCATATGCTATATATACCCTTCACATCTACAGATTATTAGAATTGTATTAATAAATATTTCTAGGATTGAGCAACCTGTACACATTATCCCTCATTCGGGGAAAGTAGCGGTGCTTCTTCATCATAATCCTCAATTGCTTCAGCAGCGAGCTCGTCGACCTCCGGAGGAATGCCTTCTAGATGTCTTATGTGGTTTTGAACGAGGTTATAGACCGTCCTGCGCCTGTGGTGAGGTGTGTATTAACAAGAAAACTAAACTGCGCCATACCAGCTAGTGAATATGGCAATGATAATCCCTCCTATCACAAAGCAAACGTCGAGTACTTTGGTACCTAGTGACCTTGACTATTGGATGGCGAGCAAACGAATAAATAATAAGCTTACGAGTGTCCATATGTCCACGCTGATCTCCATCGGATAGTTCTGCCATTTTGTTACCAATAAACGTGTGGAGCAAGATCTTCGGAAAAACGCAGGTCGTAGCAATTACGAATTGCCATAACTTGACTGCCTCTATTGACTGCAGAAAGAAATTAATCAATACAACGATTATAATATGAGAACACGAGGTACTCGCCGCAAATAACGAATTTGAATATACCCAAGGAGGGAACGGAGATATTCGAATCAGGATAATCAATAACAATCCCTTGGAAGTCTAAGAAATTATCAGCGGCGACGAACAGTGGAAGTTCATAGCATTTATTACCACCACAGATTCAAGTGCTTGCCACTTCTGATTTTGACTTGACCATGTATGCAGTTTCTTGCTGAATACGAGCCGAAGAATCATAAAAACAAGTGCAGAGCCTATTAATGATCCAGCAGCGCTGATGAAGAAGCCCTCCATGCCATAGGCGAAACCGCCCAGGGTCACAAGAGTGGTATGGCCAATTAATGGTGGAAAAGATACACCGACTAAGACCAAAATTTGAAATCGTATTCGTTATCTCAAATCTAGCAAGAAAAGACAAATACGCACTTAGTGCTGCAAGGAGTATAAGCCAGCCGAACCGAGTGGCCGCAAGTAAACGGGTTTTGTCGTACATGAACTGCGCAATGCGTGAGGGCGTTACCACAATTATGAATACACCTTGATTGGTGGTAAGACAAAACCAGAACAGTATGCAGTGGAGACGCACCCATGCACATGTAGAAAAACAGGAGCATCCAGATGAAGAGCTATTTAAGCATTAGACAACGGATGCAAAACCGTTGGTTAACACTGCAGACCTTGCCAAGCAGGTGAAGCTTGCGATAGCGGTGTAAGGCAAACTTTGCATATTTTTTAATCATAGCCAATGGAGTAGTGAAATGACGCGCAGCCATGTTGTGAGGAGATTGAGAGCGGCGTTCTCTCGAAAGAAGTTCTGGCATGACTGCCTTTGCAACGGAGTTGGTGTTCACCACATCGTAATGGATTACATCAAGCCGAGCCGGGCCCCGGCAGAGTAAGTATGGGAATCACGTGGATGTTATGATGGTCGATCGAACACGCGGTCACTCTCTTTGATCTCTTTGAAGCCGACCACCAACATGGAGAAGTTCAGCGCGTACAGGGTAAGCAGTATTCATCCTGTCCTATTTGCACGCCCTTACAGTTTTTTAAAGGACCCAGGCACAGGAATTCAGGTAGAATCATCCTTTGGAGATATGTTTGTCGTATAATAATCAATCTATTCGAAGCCTTTCTTGACGCCTGTGCCACCTCTTGGATCTGAACTCCTGGCAAGAGTAGTCTTACCTGTTCGTCTCGCATTGGGACTAATAAGGACTGCTTTGGTTCTTGTTTTGGCTCTTCTTTACGTTCTCCTTGTTCAAGGTGTCTGTATGGTCTTCGTATGTCACGTCCTTGATTCGGATGTCCCCAGCAATCCTCATCTAAATTTGAAACCTTCAGGTTCCCATACCCCCACTATATCGGATCGCGACGCATATAATAACATACATCCTAGGGCGATCATCTCTTTGGATCATCGGTCTCTTCTGGATTTCACCGGAGCAATTTAACAGAAAACGCGGGTGCGTGAATCCAGAACACATCTGAACACATCTACGTTGGATTATGCTGACTTCCATCACAGGAGAGGAGCCAAACTTCCAGAAACATGGAAGCCAAAGGCAGGTGATATAATTGTTTCCAACTGGGCATCTTGGATAGAAACGGTGTGGCTTGCAATCCAGTACGTTTTTAGCTTTTTATTCTCTGTACGAGCATACAGACCAACAAGTTCGCGAAAAATAGATACAATCCCGTATTCGTCATTCCAACCCCCGAGTCTTTGCCAATTTCACCATCTAAGGCCTCAACCCCGATCACACATACCCCAGGCCGTCGTACTGGTACGGGCTCCGCGAACATCCAAGCAGCATCTCGGACCTCTGTGAAACGGATTCCGATTGCTGGATTCCGTCCGGTTTCCCTATTTTCGCTGATCAATTTTACTGGCCGGGTGCCAGCTCCAAACTCTCAGACGTCCACCCTTGAAGAAATAAGACGAAATGCATCTGGTCCTGTTGTTGTCTTTCCGGAATGCACGACTAGTAACGGCCGCGGTCTGCTCCGGTTCGCTGAGGTTTTTCGTCAAAACGTGCCTGTCAATGGTTATCAAGTTTTTGTCATGTCTGTTAGGTATGCCCTTCAAAATCAAGTTCCATTAGGCGTTTTGAATAAAACGCCTTCAGATATGATCCTCCGGGTGTGGTGGCTCCGACACTGACGCACACAATACCCTCTAATTCTTGGAATCCTCTGACACATTTATTCTGGCTCAGCACCTCCTTATCTGCCACAGAAATATCCATTCGCCTCCTAGCTCCATCAGAATCCCCAGGAAACCAACTATTCTTTGCCAGTGAGATTCTTTCTGACTATGCAGGAGATGACCAACTTTCAGAAACTTGTGCCACACTTATTGCTCAAATGGGCAAATTGAAAAGGACAGGCATGGGTTGGGAAGATAAAAGTAACTTTTTGGAGTTTTACAGGGGTAAAGGTAGATAAATCCTCGCATTCTCTAATATGCGCTACGTCAGTAGAATACTTCATTTTTCGTTCGAAAATCCCACATGACGAACAATGGTACGAATTTTCGAATTGTTAATTGTTACTTGACAGTTGACAAGTTATGAATGTTTCGATGTTTAAATTAAGTCTAGGGTTTGTGTGAACAAATGCGATGAAAGCAATTCGGAAATTAAGCATGATATGAGAAAATGAGAGCGATAAAGCAGGTTGAGACTACAAGTTGCGTTAACGAAGCATTAATGTATATGGAGAAAACGTGCAATGAAGGAGTAGAAAGAGCTAAAATGGTTACTGATATGGGTCCACAAGGCGGTTGTATTGGTGATTGCCATCTCGAGGGTCGTATCCTTCCCCCAGGTCGTAGAACGGTCGTGTATTGTGCTGATCTCTATGATAATCCGACGATATCCTTTCAAAGTCAACGCTATCTTCCGAATAGTTATACCCCCAGTGGGTGTACTCTTCGTAAATAATACTGGGGTATTGTCTGATGGGCTGCTCAGAATATTGATTGTCTGGGCAGTCGTAGGCGGCGTTGAGTGCAGGCAACCGGCGAACCGGCGAATAAACCCGACGGGCGCCTAAAATGTCGATAAACCGATCATCCACATGCCGCCTGGGCGATCTGGAGCGACACTGATCCCTCCTACGGGAATCTTGTGCGGAATCGTGTATGTCCTAGATGAATTAGGTGTACATTATCATTGACACACGGATAACGGCACACCTCATGGTCAATAACGCGGACCTTCCGCCCGCCGAGAAGCTTACCATTCAGTGTCGTTACCGCAAGGCGCGCGTCTTCACGAGAGAAAAACTCTATAAATCTTGAAGTAGATCACAGTAAGCATGGATGGCGTTGATCGGACTTATAATTGAACATGTACCCTCGCCCTTCCTGGATTTTATCCAGGTCACAAAATGCCACTAACATGCCGGACGACCTTCCGAAGTCCTTGAGTTCCTATATGGCTTTAAGAACTTTGTCATTCATCTGTCATTTGACGGACTTACCTGCCATCGTATATCTTTTGGTAGGCCCAGAACGACAACCGGGTGTCGTGCATAGACGACTCTATGCGCGGGGCGCCTAGAATATCTTTGAATTAGCGCATACACTCACTCGATGCCAAGGGTAATCACGATTGCGTCGAGCTGTTGCTAGAGAATGAAGTAACATCCTTGCGCAAAGGATGCGCAAACTCTACAACGACACCTTGTTTAGAGAATCAGAAACTATATCTAATAAATACGATGGTCTCTAACTTACGACACCCTAACAACGGCTGGTCCTTGTAGGTTTCAAGAACGAGTAATGCTTCCTAGTACGCAAGGGTGAATATTTGTGTGTGAAGCTTGCCGTCGATGAAAAACCATTCACCTTTTCGGATTCGAATTGCACGAAAGCGTAATCTCAAGATTCCGCGTCTGTGAGCCACTACGATGCAGAGAGAAACAGCATACAAAGACTGACTAGAAAGCATCTTTACTTCGCTGATTTGACCATAACGCGAAAGATACTGTCGACGTGGTCAATGATCAGCACCTTCTTTGTGTTTGAGTTCGTTGTATCTACCTTGAACAGGTGGTCCTCCGTGATGTCCTTGGAAATGCCTACATCGCGTCGGAGATCAACTTTACCATTTTATATGACTTTAGAAGATGAAAGTACCTCGAAAATACAAGCGCTTTGAAGTTCTGGATGGCATGTTATCCGTAGTGGTGGGGTATATAATCGATAAAGCGTAGTGGTTGTGTACCTAGGGAAAGAAAACTGGAAGTACAGGACTCCTTGGAATTCGCGCTCCGACTAGACTTCGACAGGGTTCTTTTCTTTTCAAGGCAGTGGACTGCCAATTTAGTTTCCGAGGAATTGATGGTATTGGAGCTGCTGACATGTCGGCGACAGAAGCGCAGTTCGAGGTATTTCATATCTAGATTTTATAATAATTACACCACTGATAGATGGGCTCTTTTATATTCACGGTAGCCCTGCATCCTTCAATTTACAATTTCGCCTTTGCCTAGAACGACATGAGCAAATTATAAGCAACTATCCATGGGGGAAATCAACATACAGAAGCTAGCTTTTCGAACGCCTGTTGCAGGTCTGCCTTCAAATCCTGGGAATTGAAGTCATCAGTGAGTGCCGACCAGTCGCGAATCATCAAGCTTACTTCAACTTCTTCAACTCCAATGCTCAGTCTTATTAAACGAGGATCAGAAGAAGGATCACTCTGGATACGGTGTTCAACAAGTGATTCAACACCACCAAGGCTAGTCGCGGGCTGGTAGTATATGCGTGAGATATTGACAGACATTCGTCAACTGCTCAAACACACCACAAAGTAGTTGAGAATATGAGGGAATTCTAGAGCATATTCTGGCTTTGAAAGCTGAACTACCTGTGAGCTTCGGAAATGAACTCGAGAGGTGCGAGCCTTACAAGGATAGCGAAAGTGGCATTCCATCCGCCTTGCATTTGCTTGCTGGGGTCAAAACCGCGTTCGTCTACTCCCTGAAGGGACGAATGCCAAACTTTCTCAACAACACCTCCTGGGATTCCGTCGTAGGTCTTGCCTACAGGCGTTTTGGCGACAGAATTGAGCCATTGGGCAAGAATTGTAGCAGAAGCGGATTGACGAGGTACTCTCAGATGCAGAGTCCTCAAGGAGCGCAGTAGAAGCCATGATTCCAATGAACCCATCATACTACCCAAAAATGTGCGATCGTAATGGAGCTTTAAGACGACGAGCAAGATCAACTATTGTTGCCAATCAGAAGGAAAAATCATCCTACTTTGTTCCACTCTTCAAGTGTCTTTACGACTAAGACTCCTGCCAACAAATCTGAATGTCCACCAAAGTATTTTGTACCTGGACAATATCGTTAGTTAGCCTTCTCGCGAATAAAAGTCCGCAATTGATACCTGAATGGAGTATACTGAAAAACAACATGAAATCTCAAACCATTATCATTATGCAACTGGCTCACCAATCTGCGCCAAATCTGAATGGATACTGAAGAGGCGGAGGCCCAAAGGTTGAGTCAACGAGCAGCATACCACCTGCTTTATGTACCTGTGGAAGGTTCTGTTGATCACCTGAGTGAGCATAACGTTCAAACTAACCTTGTCCGCATAATGCTGGATACTCCTGCATGTGGTAAACTTGAGTCTGGAATATACGACGGTAAAGGAAACGAGGACACGTACCTGGATTCTCCTGTGGGATTTAAAGGTGTTTCCAACCAACACAGATCTCCAGCTCGGTATTCAGAATCTAGGTCAACCACTTCTAGGTGGATCCCTTGGCTCTTCCTGTACACGTCAATCGTAGCGTGACACCCATGATAACCACCCCTGATGGCAATGCGTTTGGGGCGAAAGAAGACCAGAGCCTAGAGTTAAATTAAATGGTTGTCGTCCCACTCAAAGAAACAGAACGCACCGCATAAGAAGCAGAGAGACCTGATGAATAAGTGACTGCAAAGCCATCCTAAATGATGTTGAGTTAGGAGGGAAGCGTCCGAGACGGAATGCAACGGAAAACTTGCGTTGATGCGACTGAGAATATGTTCGGCTCGCGTCGAAACTTGCTGTGTATATCTCGAATATACATGGCGATCAGGGTTCCTGAGGTCGAGGTCTTTAAGGCCTGAATCCAACCCAGCTTCAAGAGGATTAGGGTTCCTGAAAGCTACACCAATAGCGTGTGAGTTCGCAAACGGGCCAATAATGACTTGACCGTACTGGTCGATACAGAAATCGAGGGAGCAACCTCTGATCCTGCAAACTTTACATCCCCATGAATAAGGCTTGTTCCGTTCAACTTGTGGATTTTTTCTGGCATCGTAGTGGTGTAGAGGAAAGAAGGGGTAAACGTTAAGCCTTGGGATGCAATGAGATGTGCTGGCCAGTCAATCACACCAGTCACCGAACAAACCAAATAATAAACAAATGCTTCTCGAGTTGCATATATAAGCCAACCTGGCTCCGATTTATGACCTGTCCCAACCTATCCCAGGCGAGCTTGAGAAATTGCACAATGTTTTGCAGAAAACGCGTCAGCGCGTCAAGGCGCGCAGCGGCATTGCGCCATCATCAATTGGATCATCGGCGCATTCCGAAACGATACGCCCACGGAATATAATTCAAGGATAGCAAAGGCGTCATATAATTAAAAGCAACACTAAGTAAATAGTTCTAGATAGATAAATTACAACATGAGAGCAGATATAAACAGAGAACATCCGTGCCTATCTATTAGTAACTTTGCTGCTGATTGAAAGATGGAGGAGATGAAGTGTACAACGGCATCCCAGTGTTGGTTGCAGGATCCACTTGCAGGATGCCAGAATCGCGCATAAATGACATCCATTGCTCATCCATCCCTGATTCACCTGTCATCATCATTCCCAAATCGACGAGCGACGAGTCTGAAGGGTCGGTCTTGATGTCCATTACCAATTCCCCCGAACCGCCGCCGCTGTTCCCGACGTTTTGAAATTGGTTGGATCCGCCGGGAGCGAACGGCGACAAGTCAGCACTGATGTTATTATATGTCGCAGAGGGAAGGGGAGTGAATAATGATGAGGGAGCCCAATTTTGCCAGGTATTAGGTGGCTCGACCTGTGTGGGAGTCATAGAGGGATTCCCAGGCTCTTCATTGGCAATCGTGTTGGGCGTACCATTTAGAGAGCGTTGAGGGGATATATTGGGTGGAGGGAACATAGACAGATATTCGACCAACGACGGATGTACCTCCCGGCTTAGATCAGAAGGTGTTGCTCGGGGGTCCCCTCCATCAGAAGAGGGCGTTGACGCAGCAGTCGAAGAACCGTGTTGGGAGTGGGATTGTGAATGCTTCTTCTTGTTATTTGAGCTTGTAAGCAGCTTGCTGATGAGGACCCGCGTCTGGCCACCGAACAATGCGAGCTCGTCATCTCCGTAATCGGGCCTATCTGTCGATAGGATCTTGCTTGGGTTAGGATTGCCCGTCCTAAATTGAGAGTAGATCTGGAAGGCCCGTTCGCGCATTTTGTACAATATTGCCTGGAAGATGTTCATCAATACCATCTCTCACATTCTTGCTAGAACATACCAAACCGCTGCGCGCTCGAAGAGACTGACTTGCTCCCTTTTCAAACAGGTCACAAGCAAGGCCTAGCTCTATAAATGCACTAGAGGCCATGCTGGAGGACGGGGATCGTGTCACTATGCATCCGACAATGATCTACAAAAAAAAGATTAACAATCGCAAGAGAAGACAACAGAAAATACTGACAGCAGCTGAAAACACTAGATTTATGGTTGTTATCTTATACCAACGTGTAGACCGTCTTCGAGACTCACAATGTGTCCAAATACCCCACCATCTGCCGCATAGTTCAGGAAATCGGTCATAATGGTTCAAACTCGCTTTGATTATTCCAGAGGCGCAACGATATGTTGCCAAGAACGATGGTGCGAATGGACTTTGCAATGGATTCACAGGATGGTCAAGCATAGCCTGAGCAAAGAAGCTTCGATGAAGATACAATAAAGCTGCGGAGACTGTTAATAGCTAGTAAGGACTAAAACAAGTCAAATAGCACTGACCAATGGAACGATATTGGCCAAGAAGGGATCGTTTCATGTACACAGATGGGGTGCATTCTTCATCCTCTGGGCTAATGAAGGCATTTAAGTGGGGGAAGAATGTTTTTTCACGAACTTTCTTGTCGAGTTCTAGGATGGTTTGGTAGTGAGGTGCTTCTGCCGTCAACGTCAGCTCTATAACGGAAGCAAAGACGTCTTTGGTGAATTCATATTTCCATCGGTAGTCTAAAATAGGTAGCGTAAGTATCGCGGATGGAACTTGGGGTGATGCACTCACATCCTACTAGTGTGTTCCCATGTTCGTCGACTGTTGCTTCGTCATCTTCGGGGAATTCGGTATCAATGTAGGAAAGTCGTATTGACGGCGGTCTTCCTAGAGCGAGAGACTGAACAGACGTCAGCTTTTAGAGTGTGATATTTGATGAATGGAGTATACGTAGAATAGCTCTGTCGAGAAAAGTTCCCAAAAGAGCGACCGTCTCCGTTGCACCGTTTTTGGATCCATTTTCCATCTAGCACTATCGCGGTCTGTCCCTCTCCATAAGTATTGAACAGACTACCAGTATCATAGATACTCACGAAGGCCCATCTACAATTATTTTGATCAGTAGGGATGAAACATACATCTGCGACTGGTAAACTTACGCTTTGAGCCAATTTCGCGCCTAATGATGTTAAAGCCCACTATGACAATTAAGATACTTTTTCTGAATGTTTCTAAAGTCTAAACTTACAGAACTATCCATCGTGTATCTTTTTCCAGCATTTCCATGGTATGCAGCCATCAGTAAAACTGCCTGTACTGTAGCCATTTCCGGTGAATCGAAAACAGAGCGCAGAGACAAGCAGCTACGTCCAAGATGGTAATATATATCGGCCTCTTTGTTATCTGCGAAAGTAATATTAAATAAACACCAGTATTAAGAGGGAAATTACTCGCAAGGTTCCAACGTTAGATCAACCAAGGCTCCCAACGCGAATACATGGAACATAACTGCAAGTCGGTGGGCAGAGACGGTGTCAAAAGCGTACGAGCCACTTGATTTTTTCTCTTTCACGACCTTGTAAATAGGGGAAAGAATTTCATCTATCAGTTCTTCTCGTTTGATCGGTCGGAAAGCCCATGTGGCTTGTTCCATGTATGTTTCGCAAAGTGTCCACGCCCGAGGCTCAGGAGGGAGCTGATCAAAGAGATATTCCAATGGTTTATCGATACTTTCATCTGTACCAAAGGGAAATGCCGCGGAGAGACGAGCAATTTCCAATGAAACGGGCAAATAGAAATCGTCTTCGCTTCCGGGATGTGTCAAAGCTGCACCTGCCTAGATCAATCAAGAGATAAATAAAAATCATTTCAGGTTATAGTGAATGAATACTTGCCATGAATAGTGTCTTTTATGTTGAGATTTGTCAGAGGGTAGTATATTTCGAGATCGGAAACGCATGCGTACCTCTGAACCAGCCGATGGCCCAAAGTACTTCGCCTCCCCACTATCCCCAAGCGCCATTGCTCCAAACGCATCAATCGGAGGTTCTAATGACTCTTTTCTGACGGGTGGCTCCTTCTCTGGTACGTAACCTTTCTCAGGACCGAATTTGATAGAGAGCAAGTCATCCCTCAAAAGTGGATGGACCTCGTTGGATACGCCGGATTGAAATATAGCTAGAGCATCTTCTAGCTGTCGTATTCGTTGTCCCATCTCCGCGATCTTCGTGTGCAGCTGCGATGTGTCAGCAAGGACGAATCTATCACGTCGAGGAGATTTATATCGATATAATATGCACACAGAAGCTTCGCACCTTGTTCCTTGACCAGTAGATAGGCTTCCATTGGGGCATATAGAAGGACAACCTCGACGAACTGTGAATATGAGTTGACGGGGTAGAAGACGGAAGCCAACATCTAGTGCGCACCACACGAGCTACAAGGGAGCTTCTTGTCGCACTTCAATTTCAGCCTGGTGTGAATATACTGATCGTTAGACAAGATATTGGTAGAGTCTGTCCTGACGCACCGTCTGCACTCAGCACATGAAATCTTGCAAGGAATTGGCCACTCGTCAACTTTTGACTTTGAAATAAAATCTGTCTGTGACTTACCTCTCCACGCGCTCGCCTGGAATCAACCTCTTCCTCTGAAGTAAGTTTACGAGTGGCCCGCCTGTTCAGAGGGTTGTGGGAGGGATCTGCTGGCATGGTGGCCTACAGAAAAGGAAGGACGAAATGGTTGAGAAAAAAGAGGTTATTAATATTTCATGCAGTGGTGAAGAGGAAAAGGGTGTTGTTGGTCGAAGGAAGATCGGCCCGACCGGATGTTCTTTCTGCACCACTTATCGCGGTTCCACACAGTCCCACCCGCCGCCAACTGCTTCAAACCTACAGGCCAACAATACGGAGCCAAATTTCTTGCGTTCCCCCCCTTTTTTCACCGTAACGTAAAGCCAACGTATCTCCAGGTGAGACGGACAGCTCGGAGTCATGTGCATATTCAACCCGCGTCATCAGCAGCTGGTCCAGCGTCTATTTTTGGTAACTGGACCTCTATCCTACCACTCCGCCTTTTTAATTGCTCTGAACCAAGGAAAAAAATTTGTCCAGCCCAAAAACCAGGCCCGCCTTTGCCAAATATCTCATTAATTGAAGCATGAAGACTTCTCAAGCGGGCTTCGCATTTCTTTTTGTCATTGCAGGCTCTGCATCGGCATTAGCGGCTCAACCATCATCTGCTCGGGCGATATCAGAGAGCAAGTATGCCACTGCACATTCACTGGGCGATGGTTACAACTTCGACCCCCGCGATGGCTGGCAATCGGTCAACATAACCAACCTGGACTATAAGTACAAACGTCATTCAGAGACTGATTTGGATGGTCGCGGTGTGGGCAATGCTATCGTGAAGGTGGTCGGCGATGTTGTGAAAGGGCTGAAAGGATTGGGAAAACCGGTGCCGGTCACTATTACATGGTAAGTACTGTGTTTAATTCGGGATTTAACGGCTACACTTTTCTTCGTGACACTTTTTGTATTGATATCGCTTTCACAGGTACACCGGGCACGACTTGCTGAATCCTAGTTGTTGGGCGAATGGGAACTGGGCACCTACGGTAAACTGTCTAGACTCGTAATTAAGGTGGGAATTCTTGCTAAACAACAGAATAGGATGCGTCATTTGCCGCCGCGTTAACCTTGGAGGGATGGACGAGCCGACCGGAATGCTTCGAATTTGTGGAACGTCAGTAACTTTTTTCGACTCCAAACAAAATCACATAGCTCATCATTCCGTGTTCAGTATGTAACACTTCAAAAAAGTGTGTCTTTGTCCGTGTCGTAGATACCTGCGCAGGTTGTGCAGCAGGATCTAAACATGTCGACTTGACGCGTGCCGCTTTTGGTAAACTCGCAAAGTACGAAGAGGGCGTGCTCACAGTCCAAATGAGGAAAGCAACTGAGCCAGAAACATGGTGCGTTACTTTTTCTGCAAACGCTCTGAAGTTTCAATGACCGGGTGCAGGTTTGAAAATTTGTGGGGTCCAAAGGTCAAGAAAACCAAATAATCAACACGAGATGCACACAATATGAAAATCCCTGGATCTTCATGAATTATGGTTAGGACAGCTTTGTTAGATCTGTCATAATGGACATCTAGTTTTGTATTCACTCACTGTAAAGTACTATCCAGAATGCCTGTCTATCTACCTGTCCTTATGCCCTGAGATTGACTCTCTTGCGCTTTTTCCCTTCAGCTATCCTCGCTTTCACTTTCTCTTCGTCCATATCCTCCTCTTCGTAGAACTGAGCCGTCCGTTCCGCATCATTCTTCCTGCGGATGAATTGCAGCGCAGCCAAATTGTAGCCTATGACTTCCTTTTGGTGTTGGAGGGTTGTTCGTAAATGTTTGCGCAGTGGTATCAACGTAATCCTCATGATACGATTGGCAACGATTTGGTGGTGGTGTGTTTTGAGCAGGAAGAAAATGATCCTCGAAACCAACGTTATATTCCAGCCCTAAAAGTTTGTCAGAATTAAGGCAAGTTCATAGAGCGAGAGATGGGTACCTTCTGGGCCCAGATATTGAGATAGACCATCAGCGAGACGACTTTCCCGAAAGGAAGAACTAGCAAGGCGTCTTGTAGTGAGGTGTTTGGGATTTTTTCAACGACTCTTAATACCCAGGCTTCAGGCTCCAGATTGTATGCTGCGAGGACAGGATTCCTGGCTGGAGGTTGCATACGCATAGCGTCATCCTCTGCCAGACGCGACATTGCCACTGTATACTCTCGCATTGCATCGCTCTCTGTGTCGGCAAGATCAAGTGCTTCCATGATTCGTTCTCCGGCCATCAGAGTCTCGCTCGTTTGCTTACTTACGGTCGCGACTTCTGCTTCCGTCATACCAGCGGGTGCGCCCCCCTCTGCACCGCTGCCGATGGGTGCCTCGACGCGATTAAGTGAGTCCGCGATACCGCTTTCGTACAGCTTCTCTAGCTCCTTTTCCCGTTCTTCTTCCAAAAATAACTAATTGCAAAATTGATTAGAATGTCTATACACGGATATTTGCAATATTTGTGTGTCATACCGGTTCGTCGAGTTTCTCCCAAACTCGTATTGACTTGTCGTGCGATCCCGTAACGACAAAGTTGCCATGGTGGCTGAGAGCCAAAGCCCAGATTTCGCCGTGATGACCCTCCAGTTTTTGAATTCCTTCAAACTATACAAACCTCGTCAAAGCCATACAAAGGTTGTAGGCGTTGGTCATACCTTGTCCCCATCCCAGTATTTGAGCATTTTATCTTTGCCAACCGTCCAGAAGTAATGTGAATCCTTTTCGAATGCGACCTGCATCACACTTTCTTCGTGAGCGAAAATGGATTTATGGCAATCTCCGAAATCGAGGCCCCAGATTTTGACGTTCTTGTCCGCAGAACAAGTGACAATTAATTTTGAGTCGTTGGATATATCCATGGAGAGCACGGGAAGCTGAGATTATGTTCAATCGACATTTAGTTGTAATGAACCAGATATGGTCTTCGACGTACTTTGTGGCCATACAATGATAGGAAGAACTTCAGCGTGTCTTGGTAAAAAACTTTGACGGTCGAGTCCAGCAGAGCGACAGCAAGAAGCTTGTTGTTCGGGCTGTATCTTACAGCCAAAACGTCATCGGACATTTTCAAAGTACGAACATGCACAAGGGAAAGGAGTTTTCCGCTTTGAACCTATAAGAGAATTAGAATATTTCTCGAGGTATAACTGAAGAACTAACACTATCATCACTGGCATTCTTGAACTCAAACGACCAAAATTTAACATCCTTGTCGGCGCTCCCAGTGACGAGTGCCTCCCCATCTGCTCTAACATGCATCGACCACACAGTTGCTGTGTGTGCTTTCAGGGTTTCAATGAGAGTCGAAGATGCAATATCATAGATGAGAATTTCCCCCGATTTGGTGCCTATAGCGATCTTCAGAAAGAAAAATTAGAAATTTTGACGGGGAGAAGGAAATTTACGAACGTGACGATCCCCCGGTAAGAAAGTACTACAGATGGCATATCCACATTCGATGGTTCGTATGCATTGCGTGGTTTTCATATTCCAGATTTTCAATGAACCTGAAATTTCTTAATTCGTTTTTAATGGCACGCCAGATGATATTTACCATTGGACGCAGACGCTAGAATCTGGTCGTCTGAACTGAGACTCAATGTGCGAACGTCTGTTCTGTGGCCAGGCAGGTCCACTGCATAATTGCGAGTAGCTTCTGGTTGTTCGTCTTTCGATTTTGTGGGAGGTGGGATGGAGTACACTTCAATGGCATTTGATGCGAGAGCGGCAAAAAGCTTGAATAGAGCCATTGGTAAAATGAGATATCGAGATGTTGTTTACGTACCTGCGGGGTGCTTTTTGAACTTGATTGGTGAGAGCCAAAGTCAAATGACCTTATTTTTCCACTAGCGCGAACCACAAGGTGGGGCGTGAAGTAGTCAACAAGATTCGCTTCAGATGATTCCTCTT
This sequence comes from Pholiota conissans, assembly GCA_015484465.1. NCBI lineage: Eukaryota > Fungi > Basidiomycota > Agaricomycetes > Agaricales > Strophariaceae > Pholiota > Pholiota conissans. The sequence goes on from MU155165.1 coordinate 161,916, forward strand.
GTTCATCAATGTCTTTGGAACCTTTTCCTTGTTCCTTTTTTTCTTTGGACCGTTTTTTACGTCTTGCCTGCTTCTTTTGGACTTCTTCCTCAGTCCGAATACGGAAGATTTCAACCGATCGATCATGAGACTGAACTGCAAGGTAAGGTTCGCTTGGGTGGAATTTTATCTGAGAAACCCGATGTTTTGAAGCAAGGGGAAGAGGTGATAGAGCGTGAATCATTTTCGAAATCTGGGTGAAAAAATTAAACGATATAATATTGAGTCGTATTTGAATCTTACTTCTCCATTTTCTGTCTCCTTGAGTCCCTCTGTCAATACGTTGCGATCCATTTTCCATGCTTTGAGGTCACCTTCCCCACTTCCGGTAAATATCAAATTCTGCTCCTGATTGACGGCCATGGACCAAATTTCTGATCGATGTGCAACGATAGTTTGAACACAATGTTGAGTGGATAAGTCCCATAACTTCATGAATGTATCCTTTGAAGTTGTAAGTAAAAGCCCTGGAGCTGCGGTTGTTGATGTTGAGGCTTGGCCTTCCGCAACCAAAAGAAATTTAATAGCTGTAATTTGATCACGATGTCCTCGAAGGCTATCGTCTCGATAAGTAAGATCATAATCAGTATGTGAGAAAGCACGCGCCGGTATAGACCAGCCTCTCCAACAACATCCCACAGAATGATATCCGTGTCCTGAGATCCAGACGCAAGTCGAGTACCGGTTGAATCGAATGCTAGAGCAGTAATGCATTTTTTGTGCCCATTGAAGGTAGTAGATACCGAGGCGCTTGAAGCGTTCCACATGCGTATAGAGCCATCCGCATATCCTACAGCAAACATACCAGGTTGCGGCGCTTGTACGATGCAGGTGACTTCTTCTCTGTGCCCAGTTTCGTGCCACATTGCTACCTAGGCTTAGTTAGCTTCTGATTATTGATAGCAGATTCAGAATCACCATTTGTCCCTTCTTCACATCCCAAACGAGGATATCTTCCAGCGCAGGCACATACGCAAGTCTGCCATCGAATACTGAGTTAGATGAAGAGCTGCAAACGAGCCCAAAGGCCTAAGGATTGTATAAGCAGTACACTGTGCGAGTAAAACTATACGAAAAGTACCTGAGTGGGTCCGTGTTTAAGATAACTCTGGACCATGGTCGTTGGACGCGTCGAATTTCTCCAGAACTGAGAAAAAGTTTTGATTCACGAAGTAACCGTCCACGTGATATAATTTACGAAGTCACGTCAATTGACTCTCAGATCTCATCCGCGATTCTTCGCTCTAAATAACTGCAACTTTCCCTAGCTACCTCTTCTTTATGACCATGATGCTCTATCCAGCAAGCCCAGAAGCAGCCACCCGTTTTCTCAAATTTGTAAATGCCTCTCCGACACCGTTCCATGCGGTTCATAATGCTGCAGTGCGCCTAGAGAAGGCGGGTTTCGAAAAGGCGTGTCGATACATACTTCCAGATGCATGAGTAGCTCACACCTATCCCACGCAGATCAAAGAGAAGGATAACTGGGAGAAAACCATGAAACCTGGTGGAAAGTACTACTATACAAGGTGCATTCAACATCATTGGAGTAAATAGAGCAGACCTGATCATCCAGTTCAGGAATCAGTCGGCTTTGGTTGCTTTCACACTTCCCCAGAAGTGGAAAGAGGGAGCAGGATTGAGTATTGTCGCTACTCATGTTGATAGTCCAAACTTAAAAGTACATCATCGACCTATCGCAACTACGATTATCTTGTGACCTAATCATTCTTCATAGATTCGGCCTGTTTCGAAACGAAGCAAATCGGCTTACCTTCAAGTCGGTGTTGAAACTTACGGGGGTGGAATCTGGCATTCTTGGTTGGACCGCGATCTCTCTGTAGCTGGTAGAGTTGTCATCTCCCAAAAAGTGGGAGGTTTCGCATCAAAGCTCATCAAAATCGATCGACCCATATTGCGTATTCCTACACTCGCCATACATCGTAGGTGTGCTCAAGCCAGTGAAGTGGTGGGGATATTCTAAACGTGCAACATTTTGCAGTGGACCGTGGTGTCAACGACAGCCTCAAATTCAACCAAGAGACTGAATTCGTGCCAATTCTTGGCTTGGTCGAATTACAGTTGAACGCATTTGCGTCAAAACCTGAATCCAACGATGAGAAAGACAAGGTTCCATCGAATTGTCTGAAGGCTGCATCCAATATTCAAGGCAATCATCACCCTGCTCTTTTGTCCCTCCTTGCCAGCGAATTATCCATCGCTCCCGAGGAAATTTATGACTTTGAACTGTAAGTCACGCTGTTCCAAATGTATGAACGTCATATTAATAAGAATTATAGATCTTTGTATGATACCCAACCAGCCGTTCTTGGGGGGATAAACAATGAATTCATATTCAGTCCTCGAATGGATAACTTGGTTTCCTCGTGAGTTTCATATGACACTTGTATGTTATATTATTCATCATCGCACAGATTTTGCGCCGTGGAAGCTCTCGCAGAAAGTGTCACAGCACAATACTTTCCCTCTTTGGAAGGAAATGTCAATTGCATAGCTCTATTCAACCATGAAGAGATTGGCAGCGTATCAAGTTCTGGAGCCGAATCCAGTCTCATTCCTTCTCTCCTGAATCGTCTTTCACCTGCACCTGCAGCTCTTGCACAATCGATCTCACGTTCGTTCCTTATATCCTCTGACATGGGACACGCACTTCATCCAAATTACACTTCTAAGCATGAGGAGAATCACAAGCCTATGATGAACGGGGGCATCGTTATCAAGACTAACGCCAAACAACGATATGCATCCGATGCTATTTCCACATTCATTGTCAAGCAGCTGGTTGAACGCAAGGGCGGCAAGGTCCAAGAATTTGAAGCCCGGAATGACATGTAAAACTTTCTTCTTCCCGTCATTAAACTTGCTAAAGCTCTATTATTAGGCCATGCGGATCAACTGTTGGGCCCATGCTCTCGAAGATTGGTATTCGCACTGTAGATGTTGGCAATGCCATGCTCTCCATGCATTCCATCAGAGAAACAGCGGGCTCCCATGACATTCAGAGCGCTATTGATTTGTTCAGTGCTTTCTTTGAAGGATTCAGTGCATTAGATAGCAGTCTCACTGTTGATTGAACGGTCATACTGTGTGCACCTTGTACTTTTTACGCATTTCGCACCATTTTGGGATTAGGGTATGGAATACATCAAGTCGGGTGCTTGAATCATACTGTATTACAGTACTTTTAGTGGTACTATAAGCTAAAGGCTGACAACAGAAAGACTGGACTACCGTCTTGTTTTCTTAGCAGGTGGTTCAGCAATTCTTGCGTCTGAAAGAACAGTGCGTTTCTTCGCTGTACGAGTGTAATGTGTGAGAACCCATTCGCGCTCCGCTTCGGTTTGTTCAATGGTTCCCTGTCGGATCTCGTATGCTTGATAGTGCAGAGCGGCATGAGATCTCTGAGACTGTAAATTATTGCTTGAACGGACGTACGTTTCATCTCAAAACGAGGACCAACCTCCGCTAGCTGCACATCCCGTCCTGTTTTGACGAAGACGTGATGTCTAGATATTTTCAGAACAAGGCCACTACAAAAGGATGATTCTGCGACCCACCTGAAAGATACAAAGTCATCTTGATTGGCGAATGTCATAACCCGTTTGCTATCTTCTTTAGGGACGGGGAAGAGGTACCTGAGGACATCTTGTACACGCTCTCCAAGTTGTGAGCTGAACTTCTCGAATATGAGGTGGGGATATTGTTCAGATACAGTGGAATTTTTGTATGTGCTGATATCGTGTCGAAGAGCAACGTTGTTGAGAGTGAAGTAAACGGTAGGTCCGTGAGGAAAATGCGAAACTATTAGGGCGTCTGGAGTACCGCGATGTTCGTGTACCACTATAAGGTCGGTCACATCGTTCGCTCTACATGCTTCGGCTAATTCTTTGACGACATAATTTCCTCGATTAATACGGTGTGAGTTGGGAAAAACGAGCCTCAATTCCTGTACGCAGTTGTCAGGCGCGAAATACAGGAGAGATTCAATTGCATTTACCTTTGAGAATTGCATAAGCTTTGAACTTGGATCTCGAGAAGTAGTTATAACGATCTTGGGATCTTGCATACCTGCCCGTGAATATTCATTGTCGACGTGCGTTGCTGGTTCTACAGTGGCGTTAAAAGACAAGTACGGCAGAATTTTTGAACGGTCTCAACACACCTGCCTGCGCTTCGTCAAAAGTCAAATCCTTTCCAAGACCCTTTGCACTTTTCTTCAACTCTGTTGGCAAAGCCTTTCCGCTTGCCAAGCTTTCTTTCAACTGTTGTTTGCGGTCATAAGTTTGTCGTTCTTGAGCTTCCAATGATTTCGCGTAGACGTATTGCCGGCGTTCACGAGCTTGTCTTCTAAGCTAGATATTTTTTAATGAGTTCACTTCAAGGATGCAGAAATGGCTGACCATGGCGGGGGGGAAAGTTGGGAATTGATTTAAATGAGCCGCTGTAAATACTTAAGTCAATGCTCGGGCCTGGCAAATAGTTGGTGTGATTGTGACACTTGCAATTCAATTGCGTTACCCCGTCACGGGCCGTCTCCGAGTCCTAAATCCCACACCCATCGACTACTGTAGTAGACTACTAGTAGTGCAGTCCAGTGCAGTTCTTCACCAAGCTTGTTACTGCGATGGTCGTACCGTGTGGAACTGAAAAACCTTCTCATTCGAATCACTATCTACCATTCAAGTTATCTCATTGATTCGACCATAACTCCACGGACTACCTACCGTATGAGCATCACCACGGATTACAACTTTGTCTTCTTGGGCTCGTTCGTATCTAAAGAAAGCCACTGCTGTATTGAATTCGCATCGGACCTTGGCTCAAGGCTTTCCCGTGTGCAATAAATCAATCTTCTCAGCCTGACTTCTTATGGCTTCCTCACAGTGCTTGTGATCAGTGGAGCTTACTGGACAAAAATAAGTATTGAAAAGACGAATGACAAGCTTCTCCCTCTCGCTTCAACCATAACACTCATTTCAGGACCAGGTAACTTTGGGGACCACCCTTTTCTCAACATTACTAAAATGCTCGTCATACTCAAATTGAGATCTAGACATGACCTCGAAGGCGCTTCATCTTGTAAACGAGAATAGCGAGAAGAAATCTGCTGTGCAAATTGAAGTAAACTCTTCCGCCTTTGAAGCGGAAGTCGCTTCAACCCACATCTCCCTGAGGGGAAGGAAATTGACTGCAGCTATAGCTTTCGTGACTGGGACCGGGTTTACTCTCTTTGGGCAAGTTTGAAATCAACGAGCTTTCACATTTCGTACTAACTTGCCAAAATAAGTTATGATCAAGGTGTAATGTCGTCTTTGCTAACTGCAAAGCAGGTGCGCCCTCCAGACATCTAATCATTCAACCAACACGAATCTGGGTGCTTTCTCAGTTTGAAAACACCTTTCCACAAGTGGTAGTCGACGATGCACATAAGAATCATGCGACGTTACAGAGCCTTCTAGTCGCAATCTATGTATGTTTCCTGTTGCCCACCCTTTCTTTGTCTGATGAGGTTGACCTTGACCGTGACTGCCGCTTTGTAGGAAGTTGGTTGCTTAACTGGCGCTTTGTCTAACCTCTGGATTGGTGACAGGCTAGGACGACGTCGTACAATTGTATTGGGTGGAATTGTTATGATTATCGGTGCTATTCTCCAATTTACATCATTCGGCTATTCGCAAATCCTCATTGCTCGCTATATCACTGGACTTGGGAATGGACTCAATGTAAGTATACTCAACGGGATCCTATTAGATTGTAACAACATCACTAAAGGTTTTTAGACATCAACCGTACCATCCTATCATGCCGAATGTTCACCAGCAACTAAGAGGGGCAGTATGATCATGATAGAGGGTAGCCTGATTACATTTGGAATCATGATTTCGCAAGTTCTTTTTCTTCCATAAGTTCTTTTCGTGCCACTCATAGCATAATAACAGTTACGTGAGTCATTTCACCTCTCAGAGTGTACCTTGGCATATCAAACATTCCTATTCAGTGGATTGATTTTGCCCTGTTAGTGTCTGTCAAGCCATAGCCTTCATCTACCAACTAATTTACTATCTCAGGTTCTGGGTAAAAGGCTCCTCAGCGCAATGGCGAGTTCCCATCGCACTCCAAATCATCTTGGCACTCATCATGGTCATAGCAATAAATTTTGTTTGTTCTTTCAACAAATATAGGAGCCTTAATTGACTGACATCTTTGTTTTTCTAGCTTCCGGAATCTCCCAGATGGTGTGAAAATATGCAATCTTTACCAAATAATATTACAGACTTCTTTCTTCAGGCTCCTCAAAGCCGGTCGTCCAGCAGAAGCATTATCTGTAATTTCGGCTCTAGAAGATAAAGCCTCGTCTGACTCGCATGTCAGACAGACATTTGAGGCTATCCGCGAAGCCGTCATCATAGAATCTTTGAGTTCCAACTCTCACCAAAGCAGTTCCTCTGCAGCCCAAAAAGCAAGTCTCAGAGAGCTTTTCACATCCGGAAGAACCCAGAATTTCCGCAGAGTATGCTTAGGGGTCATAATCCAATGCTTCCAACAGGTGCGCACTGAGCCAATACTTCATGGCGTCCTCCCAAATCACATTCCAAAAGATTACTGGGATCAACATTATCACATATTATGCTGTAAGTCTTCGAGAGGGGGAATGCTCCTCATTAGTATCCCGCTGAACGTCTCCGCTAGACCCTGCTTTTCGAACGCCTCCAGATATCGGATACCAAATCCCGAATTATTGCAGCTTGTAATGCCACAGAATACTTTATGGCATCTTTCGTAGCAGTCTTTCTTGTCGAAAGCGTTGGGAGGCGCAAATTAATGTTCTTCGGGTCCATCGGACAAACTGGTACCATGATCCTGCTTGCTGTCCTTGGGAGCATCAACAATTCTGCCTCAAGAATCATCAGCGCTATTTTGCTATTCGTGTTCAATTCTTTCTTTGCAGTTGGATGGTTGGGAATGACCTGGCTTTATGTGAGCATGTCGTTTTATTTCCTCTTTCTCCATCTATCTAGCCTACAACCGACACTGACTGTACACTTAAGCCTGCTGAGATCATTGGACTACGAGTACGAGGACCTGCGAACGCTTTGTCGACGGTAGGACAGCATTTATTGAAAGTATACTCTTTTTACTTGTAACCTGTGTTAGGCTAGCAATTGGACCTTCAATTTTTTAGTGGTCATGATCACGGGTCCTGCCTTCGAAAACATTTCTTGGAAGACATACATTAGTACGTTGCATTGTCAAGAGCTAAGTGATTATGAACCTTATTGCCTCTAGTATTCGCTGCACTCAATGCTGCTATTATCCCGATCGTTTATATATTCTTCCCCGGTAATTTTTCTTAATGCTTTCACTGTCCGAGCATACTGAAATTGGTCCCAGAAACTGCTGGTCGTTCGCTCAAAGGTGTGATAATTGCGTCTTGCCACGATCCGCAAATGCTGATAAACTTTATATTTACATAGATATGGATGTCATCTTTGCCGTCGCCTACAATGAAGGGGTTTCTCCTGTTGGCGTCTCCTTGCGTAAGGATATACCATTGGCAGGTTCCGTTGAAGCAAACAGGATCCTTGGATTAGATGACAGTAGTGAATGATAGAATATGCACTTGGTGCGCAAAGTACAGTTGAATACAGTTTGATGTGCGCAAATTTCAAGCACATTCAAAAAGAGTACGAATGTACACAGGAATCCATGTACTGTCTGATTCGGCTGAACTCTCTTGGGTTGAGTGTGGTTGTTTAGCTTGTTTGACTCTGGAGCATCGAACTTGTTCTTTATGGGTCTGAGCCAGATATTCCTTGTCAGATTGTGTGGGTTTAGAGTTGGGAGCGCCAAAGCGGCTCAACGGCCAGACGACCATGACGAGTCGCGATTCTACCAGACATTCAGATATCTAATTCCTCGTTAAAGGTTTGGAACGTCCAGGAAAATTTGAAGATACTCACCGGCCCGAATCGATTACTATCATCGCTCCAGAAGTGTTCGTCGCCTAAGTCGGCTCTCTGTTTAGAAAGATTATTGAGTAAGAATTTGCCAAAATCATGCGCACCTTCAACCCACACATGGTTCTTTGGGATGACCACTTCCGCGTCAGGGTATGGAGGCAATGTCCTGACAGTATCGCCCTCCTTCGCCACAATCCGTTTGATCAACAGGCGTTCATGATTTTCTGGTGATCTTTCATTCGCCAGCGTCACGTCAGAAAATCAAAAGAATCCATATTAACGTTCAAGCCCACCTCAGCGTCACAATATCCTCACGACTGTATTTGGCGTCAATATCAACGTCGCGTCGAAATAGGCCGATGTCTCTCCATAGTGAGGAATTAGGATTAAGAGTCGGCTTTCTGAAGAATTATTTCAATACCGACAATGGAAATTGGTATCAACAACGCACTTGCATGCTGCGTCCCGTAATGGCCTTCAGTTCAAACCAGTGGCTAGCGAATACTATGCCTGTAGGCAGCCAGTAGAGGATCGGCCAAAGTCTGGCTGTTCGGGAAGATTTCAAGGCACCCCACATGTCACTTGGCCTTAATTGACAAGGATGATGGTATCTTGATGGACTTGGACGGCTTACTTGCTGCACTAGGAGTTGATGTGAACCATGGGACGATGGTAGAGGATGGTCAGCTGTCAAGTTCTGGCAACTTGAACTTCAGAAATATTCGGAGTCCATCATAAGCGTCCGTCACGTGTACTAATAATTTGAGTTAATAACAGCCTGAGATTGATTGAGCAAGGACTGGATGGGTTGTGGTACATTCAAGATGCATTGGAACATATAGATGTGTAACTAAATACTGTCGTGCAGTGTGATGCATGACACGGTATAAAACATGAGTTGTGGCGTGTACATATAGATGAGTTGCGAGGTAGATGATACATTAATGCTACAATTATACCAGTAACTGTCCAATGACAGAGAGATAGAAATGTCCATCTGGTCTTCTAAAAGTCTTCTGATAATGAACTACACTGCGTGATGAAAATCTGCTACATGCATTAGAGATAGATCACTCACAATATTTTATGGCTAGAACCAAGGTCAGGCTGAGATGAATTGCTGTGGTTCATGTTGGCTCTGGAGTAATCCGACACGCGTTTCTCGAAAAAATTAGTTTTCCCTTGGAGAGAAATCATGTCCATGAAGTCAAAGGGATTAGTAGCGCCATAGTGTTTGCTATTTCCGAGGGATACGAGAAGGCGGTCGGCCACAAATTCGATATATTGAGACATCAAGGTCGAATTCATGCCAATCAAATCAACTGGAAGGGCATCTGTTTTTACAACATTTAATATAATTGCACCAGGATCTGAGGGAGAGATGCCTCACCACTTAAAAAATCTTTCTCTATTTCCACTGCTTCAGTGATGATTCGGAGAATGGTTCCTGTGTGTGGTCTGCGCTTCAGATAGGTAAACAACAAGCAAGCAAAGTCGGTGTGCATGCCCTCATCACGACTGATGAGTTCATTTGAGAACGTCAAACCTGGCATGAGTCCTCGCTTTTTCATCCAGAAGATAGAGGCGAAGGAACCCGAAAAGAAGATACCCTCTACCGTTGCAAATGCAACAAGTCTTTCCGCAAAAGTTGAACTTTTATCCGATATCCAACGAAGTGCCCAATCAGCTTTGCGTTTGATGCAAGGAACAGTCTCGACGGCATGGAAGAGATGGTTTCTTTCGGTCGGGTCTTTGACGTAGGTGTCAATGAGAAGCGAATACGTCTCGGAATGGACATTTTCTATCATGATTTGGAAGCCGTAAAAACATCGGGCCTCCGCAATTTGGACTTCGGTGGAGAAGCGTTCAATAAGGTTCTCATTCACGATGCCGTCCGAGGCGGCGAAAAAAGCAAGTACGTGCGAAATGAAATGGCGCTCGCCTGGATTGAGGCGTGCCCAATCCCAAAGGTCGTGCGAGAGGTCAATCTCTTCGGCCGTCCAGAAAGAAGATTGGGCCTTTTTGTAAAAAGACCATATCTGCGTCTGATATTAGACAGTCGACCGCAAGGATGCGACGTTGGGCAAACCTCAGGGTATTGAATTGGAAACAAGACGAGTCGTTGGTGCGACGCTTTTAGTAACGGTTCCTCGCCTGCAAATATTGGGGTATGATAAGATTGCATGCATCATAATGACAGAAGTGGCGCTCCCAATGGTCGTTACACACTTTCCGGAAGGTTAACATCTCCGACAAAGAAATTGCGGGAATCCGCCTTGTCATGGGCCCAGCGGTCATGAGTTTGGAATTGGGCCATCTTGGTTGCAATTTCGACTGCATGCTCAGAAACCATGGACTTGGTAAGTTTTCGTGTAAAACGGAAATGTTCGGAAGAGAAAAGAAGGAAGGAGATGGTATTTTCAAGACCAGACGGCCTTGGATGGAAGATAAGGAGATGACTTGGTGGAGGAACCGACGGCGCTTAGCCAATTTTTATAAATTAGCGTGGCAGTTTCGGCTGCGGCAGGCGTGACAGTGACAGCAGCGCCACGTGCGTCGTGACAAAGTGAACAAGCACGACCAAAGAACACGGACGCGGTTGGTTGAAACGCGCCAAACAGGACCACACCTAGCCTCCCTTAAAAAGTTTGCGATATCCACTCCTTCTCTCTGCGCTCCTGCATTATCTGACCTCGACTCTATACATACCAATGGCCACCCTATCTGCCCCCCGCCCCGCCTCCCCTGCCCCCACCCCTAGCAAGAAGGTATGTTTGCTCATCGCTGCGCGTCGCGTCGACGCTAATTGCTTTTGTAGATTGCTGCCTCCCTCTCATCATTCTCCTTCGACACACCCGCGAAACCCACAAAAAAGCTCATTGACGACCAGAAGCTTCCTCAATCTCCAGAGTCGCAGGCTGCTGATGACGAGCTCCCAGCATGTCGCCGTCAGTTTGTCGGTGAGGTCGACCTTCCTGAGAGTATGTCTGCCTTCTTGCGTTTAAATTCAACTAACTGACCTAACATTAAGGTGAGGAGCCACTACTCAAGGAGTCGCGTCGTCGGTTTGTCTTATTCCCCATCCAATATCATGAGGTGTGTCTGCCAGTGACGCGTCCTCTTTCGGTCATTGACGTGTCTCTAGATTTGGCAAATGTACAAGAAAGCTGAAGCTTCCTTTTGGACTGCTGAGGAAATGGATCTATCGAAGGACGTCCACGACTGGAACAACCGCCTCAATGACAATGAGCGCCACTTCGTCTCCCATGTCCTTGCTTTCTTTGCCGCCTCCGACGGTATTGTCAACGAAAACCTGCTGGAACGTTTCTCTCAGGAGGTTCAGGCTGCCGAGGCTCGCTGCTTCTACGGCTTCCAGATCATGATGGAAAACATTCACTCCGAAACCTACTCTCTTCTCATTGACACCTACATTAAAGACCCTGCCCAACGTGACTACCTCTTCGACGCTATCGAAACCGTCCCCTGCATTAAGCGCAAGGCAGAATGGGCCCTCAAGTGGATTACCGATGAACGTTCCTCCTTCGCCGAGCGCCTTGTTGCTTTTGCTGCTGTCGAGGGCATCTTCTTCTCCGGCTCCTTTGCTTCCATCTTCTGGCTAAAGAAACGCGGTCTCATGCCTGGCCTCACCTTCTCCAACGAGCTCATCAGCCGCGATGAGGGCATGCACACCGACTTCGCTTGCCTTCTCTTCAGCCACCTCAAGCGCCGTCCTCATCCCGATACTATTCAAATGATTATCACTGAAGCCGTCAAGATTGAACAAGAGTTCCTGACAGGTAAGATGGGTTTTTTCTACGATTGATACACAGTCTAACCTATTTTGCAGTTGCCCTTCCCGTGAAGCTGATTGGAATGAATGCCGACCTCATGTGCCAGTACATTGAGTTCGTCGCCGACCGCCTGCTCGTCTCGCTAGGCAACGACAAATATTATAACAAGGCCAACCCCTTTGACTTCATGGACATGATTTCCCTGCAAGGAAAGACAAACTTCTTCGAGAAGCGCGTCTCTGATTACTCGAAAGCCGGTGTGAATCATTCTGGTACATCCGACAACACTGCACAATCATCAAAATCTTTGTATGTTGATTCATCAATCCTGCTGCTATCCATTATTAATTTTTTTCTTCAGTGTTCTCGACGAGGACTTCTAAAGCGTTTGATGGCTGCGTGTATCGGATTGTCTTCATCTATGTCACTGTATATCCCTCATCGGTTTCTTATCACATTGCACTACTGTTTCTTTAGATCTCACTATGTACTCTAGTTCAATCATTTGTATTTCCTGTAGACGGAACCATCAATATCAATATAATTTATACTTTACCTTAATAACTTGTTTGTAAGCTATGTTATGGAGTTCTGCTTGTGATCGACTTGGGTGATTGGTTTGTATGGATTGTAGGGCTCTGCTGTTTATGTACATTCACAGTTATCGCTGCTGATAAAAATACAAGTCGACACGCCATCGAGATGCATTGGGACTTTTCTGTGTGCTAGACAGTCTAGACCTATATTTTGCATATGATCCGGTACTTTGCTTCTGGGCCTTATCCTTGAACAAGCACTCCGAAGCTCGAAGGTCAATTAATAGAAAGGGTGATTGAGAGGACCACATGGAATGTTTACACCGTCTGCCCATCTTATCACAAAGATGAAGATGGGAAGAACTTCAAGATGAACAGGTACAATGGATGTCAATGTTTGAACGGTAAGTGAGCGCGCAGTGGTCAGGTACCGGCAAGTTCACTCCGCGATATTGATGACTGATTAGATTATCATGTATGTTGGTTGAGAGACATTCTTCCTCGTCGCCTGCGCCCCGGGCTCATGACCAAGCATAGTCAAGCGAACAGGCATGAGAATACGATCAAGTTAAGCATTGTACGGAAGAAAAATGACAGCCTGAGGAAGGAGGGTCCAGAAGACCGATCATGATCATAATTCGGGCATGCAATTCCATTCCGAATGCAAGAAGTTGGGATAGCCATAGCCCTTCGAGAGTAAGGACGTTGAAGAGAGCCTCTAGAACATAGAGTTGGAGTTGGAAGACGGTCGTCATCGGGTCACCAGTGAGGCTTTAGCGGGCATACCGAGAGTCTAATGGGTGGAGTGGGATGGTTCTCTTCGTATTAACGTCCGAAATTTGTACGAGACGAGATGCTTGAGACGGAGTAATGCACCCTTGCGCGGGGCGGGCCTGCAAATGAGCTGGGTCGCTTGGGGTAGCACCCCGGAATGCCAGGGCACTGGTGGGCATTGAGAGCGGAATCAGATAAGCGCTGGCAGCCCGAACACTGCGTCTGCGTGAAGTATCTCAGGCATCGCTTGATTGCAAGTGTGGCCGGGCTATTCAGCAGGATCTGTATGGGTAGCGGCTTCCTTGGGCAGGGCAACACTCCCAAAATACGCGTTCGAAGGAAGGTTTGGAAGTAGCGCACATGTTTGGATGGGTTTCGGAGCGGACATATATCGACGACGGATCATCCTCAGAGACAATGCATTCGGCACGGGGGGTGGGGAATGGCCTCAAGGCGGAGATTTGGAACGAGGCGTGTGGAGGATGCGGTCCAAGTGCGCACTGTGCAGCGCGCTGTTAAAAAAAGACAGGCCGTAATGCGCGAGGCTGTGTTTCGACAAGTTGGAACAGTCCAAGATGATCGCTTTCAATCATGTTCGTGTCGCAGGTCTACTAGCAGGAAATCAGCGAGATCAGTTGGGCTGCCTGATTAGGCAGGGCGTGACCTGGGAAACAATCATGTTCTCTGCCATGTATGTTCTCCAAGATGTGATCTCCTAAGCTTCTCAGCTCGTTTTGCTCAGATTCAATGCGTGCACCCACGCCAACGGGAACTGGTTCGCTTGCATCGACATGTCCTTCCCGCTCGGCGCGTTCGCGCTTTCCTTCGTCGGCTCGAATGCAAAGTCGGCACACCGAGTCCATTTGCACCGACACCTCACACTCTAGCGTTCTTGGGTTTCGAGCACGTTTCGACGAGTTTCTGGCGGTGCTCAAGGAAACGGCTCTCTGTCACGACCAGAACTTGGACATAACTCAGCTTACAGCCGTAGACATATCGATAACGTCTGGCAGCACGCCCAAGTTTCTGTCCCATGTATATGTTTTGACACGAACCCACGCCTGCTTCAACTACTGAGCTAAGATTGGCTCAGGGCGGATCGCTGATGCATCGCGTCCATCTTTGGCATGTATTTCGGCTTGTGTGTAAACCACTTACCTCAATCCCGGCTTATATATTCGATATCCTCTCTTCGAAAAAAGTCTGTCTATGACCCCAAGTCCCTCGTTTACCGCATACATATCCCCCGCTTCTTCCTTCCCTTCCTCGCTGTCCTCCTCCTATCCCTACGTCTTGCCTTCAACTTTGACCATGAAATCAGTTTCGTTCCTCCGCAATACCTGGAAAAAGTGGGAGTCGAAAGCGTCCGACAGCAGGGGCAATGCGGATAACGTCGCTACTCGAGAATTCCAGAAGCCCTCGTATTCTCGTTCGTCTTCAGCGACCGGCCGTCCTTTGACCATCACAGTCCAACACTTGCCTGTCGAGATCTCCAATCCCATCTCGGTAGACGGCGCATGGCGTTCTTCAGAGGATGAAGATTGGAAAATACCCCCATCATTTATTTGCGACCAGTTTACCCACCGACGCGAACATACTCTTGTCCCAAAGGATAGCTCACGTTATGCCCTCAACGTTACCTACAACGCTCATGGTGCTGACAGTCCGAAGTCAGCTAAACTTCAACCTATTACCCCCCAACATACCTCCATGCAGGGAGCAGTACGCGTCAATCAACATCCTGCGCCAGATAACATTAGCCACGACAAAGAAGGTCGCGCCTCAGGGTCTCGGTATCTTTCCCTTCCACGTCAAAGGTCACCTTCTCCACGATCACCCCCATTACCAACATACCAGCTTCTACCTCCAATCGATTTGAACTATGGTCCAGGAAGTAAATTCGAAAAATCCCTAGAACCTAACGCCTGCAATTGTTCTCAGTCCAATCCCCAGTCTAAGCATCATTCGCGATGTCCAAGATATACCTTTTCGGATTCCCAACAGAGTGTAGTAGCTTCCGATGCACAAACTTCCCAGAAAACTGTCCATGCTGTCTTGGATCTGTCCGTGGATTCCAGACCCCGAAGTTTATACCAAAGGTCAGGTTCGACCCCCCATTTGCCGTACAGTGACGCTCGCAAGTCTAAATCACCGCCCTCTGAACATTCTATATACTCTACAGACGGCAGCGAGGCTGACCAATTCCCTCTTTCACTCTTCCCCGCGCCACCGCCTCTGATAGTACGCAAGAAAATCCCAACGCCATTGGTCTTGCGTCCATTGCGTCATACCTGTTCTTCGCTCAGCTCTCGGGATTCAACACCGGTTGGGACGCCGACCACTCCTCGCTTCCAGGCTATCAACTCCCCTACACAATCTAGCATGACTTCGCCGACCAAGAAGCATTTTTCGCTTCGTCCCTCCGCTAGCTTTTCTCCACCGCCATTTAGTCCTCCGAATAGCCCTTTGCCAAGTTTACCCACAACGCCAGATAGCCGCCGGCCATCTGAACAGCGCCGGTCCCCCGACCATAGTGCGCGTCCGCTGCGAAATGCCCAGTCGAACGCAAATTTGCGCGACGCATTGCCGTTCCCGGCGACGCATAGGCTTACGACGAGCGAGCCTATTTCTGAACAGTCGAATTCACCGACCAGGAGGCCAGCGGTCAAGCCACGGCCGCGGCCAGAGACAGTGAGGGTAAAGGATATCCAAGCTTACACTGTGAGATTCTATACCGCCAGTGTGCTTTGTCCTTCGCTCACTCGTAATTATAATCCAGGAATTCAAAGAACAACACATGTCTTCTTCAAACTCAACAGATGCTCATGTACAATGGGGATACGCACTATAGATTTTACTTCACTCTTATTGACGTTATCTGCTGGCGGATTTTCGTATTCCCATTATTCTTTCTTCGTCGTAACTTGTACAATCGATTTTGGATAATATAAACATTGTAACAACTATATATAGTAGCTTCAGAAATCATCATATTGTATATCCATATAATTATTTGAATATGTAACTTGCACTTCGCAAATACTGATTGCCAAGGAATATTTGCGCAATAGTCTGTGAATTCCAACGGACGTATCTCCAAATTTCAACGGCATCCTGGGGCCGAAGTAAGAGTCGTAAAGGAAAACGAGTGCCACGACGCATCGGATGAGAATACGGCGGCGACAGTACATAACAATCCGCGTAGCGTCGGTCCGCGCGCCCAATGTTCACTTGTCTTTTTTGGTCTCAGGCCGCTCCTTCTCAAGAGGCTGTGGCTTGTCTTGCCGCTTGTCTTCCAGAATAGAGACGATGATATAGGTAACGAGAACGATATTGGCCGCAACTACCGCTGTAATCGCCGCAAAGGTGGAGTTTTCTATGGGTATAGAAGTTGGAGTTTCTGCTTTAGCATGGGACTAGTGTAAAACTTACGGTCCCATAGGTAGTTGAGCGAGAGAAAGTAGGACCCTATAGGAATTACGCCCAATGACACACTGAAGGTGATGAGCTTGGCCAAGACGCCACTATTATACGGGTGAGTTCAAATTTGCTGAATTGTGTGTATATTATGCAAGACGTACCCCGCCGCCGCGGTGTCCGTATTGAGCTGGCTCATTGCAGATTGCTCACTCATGGGTACTGGTGTAATAGATGAGAATGAGATGGTGGTTTGGGAATAAGCTGCACAGCGCTGAGCAGCGACGTCAGTGTCACGACGTGAGTGCTCAGACGCGTGGACACGTGAGCGTCGGTTAACACTTCAATCGTCACCAACGCACGCGGGGTGCCCTCCTTCACTTATACGACGACGACCGCCATGGACGAGGATGGACCTCAAGCGCAGGCTTCGCTCAAAAAGTCGACATCTATGAACAGCATAAAGTCCTCAGAATCTACTGGCTCTATCGGCTTCTCGAAATCCTGGCTCTCTTGGGACATTCTGCCTTCGGAATGGGATATTTTCTGGTTGTCGACGGCGCTTAAACTTCTCTTATTTCCATCATAGTGCGTTTCTTCGATGCATGCTTTATGTCCCAATCTGAGTCGAGCAGTCGTTCCACAGATTTTGAAGTTCATAGGAACTGGCTCGCGATTACACATACGCTCCCCATGTCGAAGTGGTATTACGATGTACGTTTACTTTAAACATGCAATATACGTTGTATTTTGACACATTCATGCAGACAACGTCTGAATGGAGTGAATGTTTTCATTATGAATCTGTTTTATTCCGCTGAGATGGGTTTATAGCGCTGGATTACCCTCCTTTCTTTGCTTATTTCGAGAAATTTCTGTCGATACCCGCATCTCTGATTGATCCAAAAATTGTTGACCTCAACAATCTCAACTACGACGCATGGTCGGTCATTGCGTACCAGAGATCAACAGTCATTCTTACCGAGCTTGTTCTCGGGATTGTATTACTAAAGTAAGTAGAAACCTACCACTATCCTTGTACACGACACCAACAACAATACCAGGTTCATTCGCGGTTCTGTAGAACCGCCGATACAACGTATCGTATCGGCGTCTATCTTTCTTCATCCAGGCTTTCTGATAGTCGACCATATCCATTTTCAATACAATGGTTTCATGTATGGAATCCTTCTATGGTCAATTCTCATGGCGCGCAATGTCAGTCGATCTTTACCAGGGCCAGACCTATTGATTACTGATGGCCTTGCAGGGAAACAAACTGGCAAGCGGAATTCTGTTCGCCGTCTTACTTAATTTTAAACATATCTATATGTATCTGGCTGTGAGTTAAAGTGAAAGCCAGCTTCCATTCAGTGATTTGACGTCGACACATTTTTCAACCAGCCTGCCTATTTTGTTTATCTTCTCCGCTCTTTCTGCCTGTCCCCTACAGGCCAAATCCACATCAAGAATTTCTTATCCCTCGCGAATGCGGTCATTACCGTTTTTGTGGTATCGCTCGGCCCATTCGCTCTCATGGGCCAAATACCTCAACTACTCTCAAGACTCTTTCCTTTCACCCGTGGTCTCAACCACGCATACTGGGCTCCTAATTTTTGGGCGCTAGTTACGGCGACCGATCGTGTACTTCTAAAGTGTCAACATCATGTCTTTAACCTGTCAAAGCTCTTGCTCATTAATTTTCCAGATGCTCAACTGACAGGTGCGGAGATTACGATTAATGAATCAGGCGTCGCATCCAGCTCGCGAGGGCTCGTTGGCGACACGGTCTTCGCCGTGCTTCCAAACGTGAAGCCAGTTCACACATTCGTCATTACGATAGTGTTCCAGCTCGTCCGTCCTTTTCAGTTGCCTCATTCTCCGCCCAATTCGCAATCACTCATACGGGGACAACTGCTATTTAGATATGGTTGTTCAAGCTCTGGCGTAACCCCACCTACAAGTCTTTCCTCACGGCATTGACCTTGTCTGGATGGACATCTTTTCTATTTGGATGGCATGTACACGAAAAGGCTGTGCTTCTTGTGTTAATACCTCTGAGGCAAGTGTGGGTATTATCGCGATTGGGACGGGTCATTAACCTTTCTTCTGCCTAGCTTACTTGCCGCGGAGAGGCAAGCATACTTTAGAACCTTTGTGCTCGCCAGCGTCGCGGGTGTCTTCTCTCTCTTCCCGTTAATTTTCACTCCTACAGGTTCGAGACCCTTCAACATAGTTCATTCTCCTGTCACTGATGCATTCTCTCACAGAATCTATTATCAAGGTCATCTACTCCACAATATGGATAGCAGCCGTCTACATCCCTATAAGTCGGCGCGTATACGAGTAAGTAAGTCTATCTTTGCCTTCAGAATACTAATCATGACTTGCGACTGGCTGCAGGTATCCTAAATCCATAACATACGTGATCATGGACACGCTGGAGAAAGTCTACCTCGCCGGATTCCCACTCTTGTTCCTCTTTGTTTCTGCTTTCCCTCTTATGCGGATACAACAACCATCTGTCACCAATGTCGCAACATCTCTGGAGACTTGTGTCTCTGCGGACCCTTTAGACATCTCCTGTCCAGAACCTCTGGCAACGGTGGTTCAGAGTACACCCGGAGTGTCGGCGTTGGAGTTCTTGCCATTGATGGCTACGAGCATCTATTGTGCAGTTGGCTTGGTGTGGAGTTTCATGCGACTTGGTTTCATCTACCTCCACGAAGAGAGTACCTACCAGGGTCAACTGAGCGAGATCAAGTAGTAAATTGTTGATACATGCGTCTGTATATTAATGCTACATTGAAAAACGGGGACAACGTCGTGGCAACAATACGATGGTAAACAGAGGGCAGCGGATGGAAAATTTCGACTACTTCTTGGAGATGTGGACAACTGTGCGAGAGGACGAGAGGACGGTCAGTCAGCAAGAAAATATCTTCGGAATAAGATACTAGACAAATCACCATCTTCATCTTCTAACACATGATCCAATCCGACCTTTTGCCCTCGCGAATGCTTCGCACTAGATCCCCAGACGATGGCGCTGTCAAAACAATCGGTCAAACCGTGTACAAACAAGGCATCGCAAAAATAGCGATGGGCAGGATAGGCAAGGCGTACTATTTCATCTGTTTTGCGATTTCCTTGTGGATCGAATTACAGAAGTCCTCGATCGTGCACTTGCCGCTCCGGAGGACGACAGGAGAGCTATAGTCTGGAGCGAGACCGCGTGGTTTGGTATACACGCGCACAAGGCTCAGTGTCTCCCACATTTTGGCAATGAGTTCGTCGATGTTGAGCCATTCGCGTGATGAGATGGGCACGGACATGGGGATCTTGTACCTTTTGCGAGAGATTGGATCATAGTAATATGATAAATATGGAGATGAGATAAACATACAGGAGGTCGAGCTCTTCAATTGAAATGGCGTCAATCTGTGATTCGTTTAATTGTGAGCTGTGGAGTGCGAGTTTATGCGTTCGAACCGACCTTGTTAAGTACCTATATTGATGTATTTTTGAGTAAGATATGCAAAAAAAGAGAGAGTATACATTAAAAGATGCACGTAGATAGCCGGAATATACACCCTGTTTATAGATTTCAGTGTGATTTTCTTTTAAGTTTAACGGAGACCCTACCTGTTGCCTTCAATAACGTCCACAAGGTCATCGGCTGTGGCATTGGGCTCACGAATAGCGATATCGACGTTGTTGATTTTGTATTCGCTGAGAATAGCTTTGATCTCATCCTGGTCAATGTTGGTCAAAGGCACTGTGTTCGTGATGGCTATACCACCCTTTTCCTTCCTGCGGACAAGGATAGCTGGAGGTTTTTTGTTGAGTCGAATGCCGAAGCCTTCCAATTCCGATTCGATAAGTTTTTTGTCGCCCAGGGGTTTGAGAACGTCGAGAACGATGAAAATGAGATTGCATGTGCGTGCGACTGAGATGGTGAGTTTAATTGAGCTACGCCTTTTAGAGGTGACGAGGTGGACTCCTTCATACCGGCAATGACTGTAATCCACAACAGGTGTCAAGATAAACTATACCACATCTTGTTGCATTCAGGACGCACCTTGGCGACCACGACCACGGCCGTCGGCTGCGCCCTCGATGATACCAGCTGAAAGGAGTTTAGGGTTACATCGCGGGAGCGCTGCAATGGGACTTACGCAGATCGAGAATTTGAATGGGGGCGCCATGGACTTTTACGGTACCAGGCACAGTCGTTAGTGTCGTGAAATCGATTTCCGAGGTTTCGGAGTGGGTGCCGGTGAGTTTTGACATTAGAGTGGACTGTGATGGGATAGCGTGCGTCAGACCGAATCTTTAACGCCGCAAATGGATGTCTCGCGCGCACCTTTCCTACTGAGGGAAAGCCCACAAAGCCGACCGATGCTATACCTGTTCTGATTGTGGACAAGTATTGAGATCTGTTCAAATGCCGGCATGAAGGATGAGATAGACAATTACCTTGCGACATCGAAGCCAAGGCCTCCGCCGCCGCCTCCGCTGCCAGAGGAGGGTGCGATGAGCTCACGCCTAAGCTTTGCGAGCTTGGCCTTGAGCTGACCTATGTGGTAGCTCGTGGCCTTATTCTTCTGGGCTGGAAGAGATGCGATGAATAAATATCGATCAGGCGAGGTGCGGGACACATACTCTTAGCCTGTGCACGATACGATCAGTGAGAATTTTTTGGCAAAAAGGATAGGGAATGGGACTTGCCATCTCATCTTCGATTTCCTGGGAGGGAAGTGCATGTGAGCAGAGGAAGGAGGGACAATGGGGGCGGCGTACCTTTATTTTCTGGACGGTGGTCATTGTGAAAGTGGTGTTCGGGGATTGCCGAGTTGCTGGTTACATGTTTGGAGTGAATGATTGAGATGGTTGTGTTTCCTTTGCTCACCAGCCTCTAGCCCATCGTTCGTTATCCTCGCTCATTGCCCCGTCCCCCCGCATGCCACTGGCTGGTCCTCTCTATCTATAGAATCCCGTCCCCAGACCCGTCTCCTGCCCCATTGTCATGTCGTGCGGTTGTGGTGGTCCCAAATGGAAGCGAGAGGTCGTTCCGGACCACAAGGTCGGCGTTGCTCGCGTTCTGCTTGCTGTCCCCGTCGCTGACCCCCCTGCAGTTCGACTTCATCAACACACAAGAATTCACCGACAATGGCATGATGATGCGACTAAAGTGCGCCCCCACCGTTCTTTTCACCCTATTGCTGTCTCTCACCCCCAGCAGGTATCTATGGCTCTATGTCATCGTCCTCAAGTCCTTCATGGTCTACATCTCCGATATCTTCTCCGCCATCACCATGTTAACCACCAAGAACTGGTCCAACGAAATCTTCAAGAACTGCGCAAATATCGAAGGCTGCGTCGCTATCCCCTTCAACACAGGCAAATGGCTTTTCGTGGGCTGCATCATCTTTTCGTTCCTCCTGGTATGTGCTCCTGAAGCTTGCTCCAACGTCCCCTTCCATGCATATTGTCTCATTTTTTATGCACTAGCTGGCCTATGAATCGCGGAAAGCGAAGAAAATCATCGCCAGTCGAGATATTTCCTACGCTTTTACCAACATCATGGCCAACAACTACTACTCCCTGCGTGTGTTTCATTTCCCTCTCATTCCCACATGTCTCCCCTAAACCCCTAAACCCCACCTCTAGGCTCCTATGATCACTTTTGCTTCTTCGATCACATCAGTAACTCAACCAAGACGAGCGACGACTTTGCTTTCTTCGTCTTCTTCGTGTTCAAGAGTGGGTTTCCCTTCTTGGTTCTGATGGCTTGCGTTATGTTGAACAAAGTTTCACAGGCTGGAAGCGTCTCCTGCTGGCTGATACGCCGCGTCAGACCATCAACGCTCTTACTCTGTATGCAATTTGGCTCGTGAAGCACAAAGGACCTGGGCATTGGTACGACTTCTCAAAGTACTTCAAGGGAAACTCTCTGTCGACTTCTGCGCTTACTGTCTCGACCCTTTTCACTGTGTTGGTTTGCGCTGGTTCTCTGCTTCTCCTCCTCGTTGCCGGTCTCTGTTATATTCCACTTCTACTGCACATCCGTGGAAATCTCAAGGTATTTGAGCAAACATCACTACAGATGAGATACTAATTGTCTGTGGCCATCAGGAATACTGCTGTCACAAAGTCGACAAGGTCAGTAACCATCTAGACTGTTTCCCATCACACAACACATGCTAACCTTTATACAGCGAATTGGTGTTATCATCAAGCGCAAGCAGAAAGAACGACGTGCCGAAGCAGCCAGACTTGCTCAGAAGGAAGCCGAAGGCGATTTCTCGCACTTGAAGAACAAGAAGGGCGAGCTCATCGCCCAACCCCTCCCACAACCTACCCTCCCCAACCTCTCCGTCGACGACGACGACGATACCTCTTCGATGAACACACGCGTGGCACCGAGCACGTACAACAACAAAGACTATTACAACTACAACGACAAAGGCGATTACCCACCAATGCCGCCCTATAATCCTTACGCTGCGCAACAAGGGGGCTTCGGACACTACAACGGCTCCGCAGCGACGCTCGGATACGACGACCCTAACTACCCGGCGCCACATGCAATGTACGACGACACGGACAACGAAAGTACAGCACACCTCGCCGCTGCAGCAGCGCCGTTCGCGCGCGATCCGGTGGACAGGCAGGGGAGTCCGTACACAGCGTACGACCCACGGGATGTGTACCAGGGCCAAGCTCGGGCACCTTCTGTAGCACCTCATCAGCAGCAACAGCAATACCCGCACGGACGGTCGCCGCCGCCGCCGTTCGGCCAGGTGCCGGGCGCGGGGCTGGCGTATGATGACGGCAGCAGCATGTACGGCGCACCTCCACCGCCTCCGCCAGGCTCTGATCCGTATGCATACGGATCGCGGGGGCGGGGGTATGATGAGGAAGTAGGCGCGTACGGGCGAGGCCAAGGAGGCCAACACCAACAACGGCCAATGTAGTTAGTATTATCGAGACTTTATAGATATCTGTTTATCTAGAACGACGTGCCCTTCTCCCGACTCTTCCCTATTTTACGCAACGTTCTTTTCCCTCCTCCTTTTTATCGTCTTACTTTTCTTTTATTTCTCTTTTCTGGTGGTTTTCCGTTGTGCCTTTTGACGCACAGACGCATTACACACGACGCTCTCTTTCTACTCCTCTCATTTTGGTCACCGTTCCAGGCATATGGGTTTGGTACCTGTATAACAGCTAGTCTAATGCAACACAAATTCTTGATGGACGGGTGATGAGCATACCAGTGAACAACCTCAGTATGTTGAAACATGTTTGCGACATGAATGAAGTGATGTGTGTATGCGAGTCATCTATCCATAGAAAGTAGCCCGAAGGCTTGTTCATGGTCCGCCCTCCGTAAAGCCCTCTATCACAGGAAAGATTTAAGAGACGCAGAGAAATCTAATCCAGGTCTAAATACACATAGAAAATATAACAAATCACCTATCCCATATCCAAATCCAAAGTCCACGAAGATCATGACAGTTTCTCCCAAACAATGACGACGATGAGTAGAATGAGGACACCGACAATGCTATACGTCACAGCGCGCTGCTGATACATCCTAGAAAACGACGACAAGGGTCAAGAAATTCACGACGTCAGAAAAATCTGTGTGCAAAGGCCAAGGCTTTGTTGGACCGCAGCGGTGGAGAAGCTGGGAAGGACAACTCACCGGCGGACCATTTTCTTTAGTGTTCCTGAGGCGCGGTCGATCGCGAGATCCGCTCGTTGGAGCTAATGGAATATATCAATGAGTAGGAGGTAATGAAGGGGAAGAGCAGCATACCGTGTTCCGCGAGTTCTCAATCTGCTCCCTCTGCGTCCTCAAGTTCAACAAAATATCCGCACCCTGGGACTCCGTCTCGAGCGCAATGCGCTGCGACTGCTGCAGCCGCTTGCTTCCCTCCTCGAGCAGCGTCGTACCTGCGAGCAATCTCGTGCGGTCGCTGTTCGTGCCGTAGGGATCGTCGGACGCGGGATAGTCCGCGCCGTTATTGGGAGAGGAGGAGGAGGATAACAGCTCAGCGCGGGCGGCCTGCGCACGCGCATCGGTCAGGCGCTTCTTCTGCGCGGCGAGCTCGGCTTTGGCAGAGCGTAGACGGGTGTGGTACGACGCGCGCACGGATTGGGGGATGCCTTGGATCTCGATGTCCATTTGCGATACCTGCAAGACGGCTTGAACTGTGTAAAAAGGCAGAACAATGGGATGGAGCCAACATACCATCTCGTCCGCTTCGTCGAGCTCCATCTCCGCTCGGCGCAAGGCAGCTTTCCGCTGTTCTGTATGGGTATCAAGCAGTCAGATCTGTATCCCAAAAGCAGGAGTGGCGGGGGTGCTTACCACGGTCAGCGGGTGCGCCATCATCGAGCTTGTCCCGTATGGTCTCGATGAACTGCTTGAAGTCCTGCTCGTACGAGTCGAAGAGGGCGGTGGGGGAGGTGTCCATGGTTTGCTTCAGGTATTGGCAGCGGGGGCTTCCGCCAGGGAAGAGAAGGAGATTAGGAAGAAGAGATGATGGTAGAGACACGGAGGAGGCAGCACAGCACAGCCGCAGCAGTGTACGGGTTGTCCGGATTAGGCAGGCGCACGTCGTCTCTTCTGTGCCACCATGTCCTCCAATGCGTACGTCCCCCGCCGTCTTTTCCTGCGCTGCTGAGTGAATGAATAGATACTATGCAGCGTGTCACTGTATCTGGACCCGCAGATACGGGACTGGGTCCTCTTCCCCATCACCCTCGTCATGGTGCGTCCCAACACCTGTACCCGCCCACCGCACTCCCCTCGCTGACCCACGTGCTAGATCCTCGTCGGCATCCTGCGCCACTACGTCGTTGTACTTCTCCAATCCCCACCAAAGGAACAAACCCGCGCCGCCATCCGCGAACAGTGCGTTTCCCTGTCCCTCGTACCCTTCTCATCTTACCTCTCATCCCCTCCCACAGACGCGCCATCTCCCGCTCCCAAATCCTGCGCGCAACAGCCGGCCACTCCCCCATCCCCCCTACGTTCTACACTTCCATCTCACAACACTTGTCGTCGGCCTTCGAAGCGGGTACGTACCTGAAAGACGGGCCCCCAAAGGCCAACACCCCGAGCACGCCCCCGAACCCAATAACGGACCCGGCGGCGATGGACGGCATGATGGCGGGCATGAAGACGCAGATGGTGATGATGGTGCCGCAGATGGTCATTATGGGCTGGATCAACTTTTTCTTCCAGGGGTTTGTGCTTAGTGCGTGGTTTATTTTTCGTCGTCATGCGTTGACTGAGTTGTTGAATAGTCAAGCTTCCCTTCCCTCTGACGCTGGGTTTCAAGTCGATGCTGCAGCGTGGTATTGAAACGCCCGACATGGACGTCCGCTGGGTGTCCTCGCTCTCGTGGTACTTCCTCAACTTTTTCGGTCTCAACGGGCTCTACCGACTCCTCCTCGGTAACGATAACTGTGCGTTCTCTTCCCAACAATAACAGTAAACTTGAACACATTATTGACAATGGATTAATTCTGCAGCAGCCGACTCTTCGCGCGACATGACCGCATCCCCGTTTGCCGCCCCAGGCGGAGGAGCTGCTGCTAACCCCGTACAAGACTACCCTAAACTATTCAAAGCCGAGACGGACAACCTTGCGTTTGCAGAGGGGCTGCACACATGGGTCGGCGCGGATGTGGAGAGTCGTGTATTGCGCAAGTACCGCAAACTCGCGCCAGCGTATTAGAGGTTCAGTTGTGGAGCAATACCCAATAATTTATCCATCTTCTTGAGTGCACCTATCGTGCGATGCAAGGTATCTGAATTGTGAAGAAAGAAACGCACAATTGAGAAAGCGTTTCGTTTTACAGCTTTCATCGTCGTCGTCATCGCCATAAGTAATACACGCAACCTGTATCCTACACCTCCCTTTAAACCGCCTCCGTGATTATACTGTAGCCAAAACAGAAACAGAAACAGATCGCGTCCCATTATCTGAAGCCTTTAATTATTAACCATCACACACAACCACCACCCACATCGCAAGCAAGCAAGCAATAGATCAAGAAAACATGAAGAACGAGGAAACGAGAGAGGGGAATAGGGATGGGGGGGATGCAGCATCCCTATTGGATTCCCCGCATAGGTAGACCTTTAGCTGATCGGTGGTGGTATACAGATTGAGCAGGAACTCACAATTATTTATTTGAATGGATCGTGGCAGCAGAAAGCTCTACACCAAGCCGTCGTACAATGACAGTGCCTAATGACGGAGGGTATGATGATGAGATGCCGATGAACGAATGAAAATGAATTGAAAGCAAAATGAGCGGATGCATGTTTGTAACAGCAGGGAAAGGGTGCCGACGCCGATCAATATAATGCAGGGAAGAAGAGGCGCGTACCTGGACGATAGTGGGATCCTGCTTGCTGCCTTCTACGAACTCGTCGTACGTGAGTTTGGCATCCTTGTCCTTGTCCATGTTGCGGAAGATCTTGTCTACTCTCTGTTGGGTGGCACGCGCGCCGGGATAGTCGAAAGGGGATGCGGGGAACAGGTAAGCAGTCAGCGGTCAGGAATCAACAATGCGAGACGTGCCTTTTCCGGGGTATCCTCGTCGGATGGCAGCTTGACCATCTCGCCGGTCATCTTGTAGATGGACTGCACGATCTGGAGCATCTCGTCGTATGTGATGGTGCCGTCCTTGTCGATATCATACAACTGGAAGGCCCCTGCGCGAGTCGAGGGGTGCAATCAGGTTAGCTGTGCATGCACAAGACTTTCTTACTCCACTCCAAGGCACTGCACAGGCAGCGACGAGTGCTAGGAAAAACGAAAGACGCACACTTTAGCTTCTCCTCAAGCTTGCCGCGGCTCGTGACGCTGAGGGCACAGATGAACTCTTTGAAATCGATCTGGCCGCTCTTATCGGCGTCAAAGACATTGAAGACATAGTCCGCAAACTCAGCGGGGTCGCCAAAGGGGAAGAACTGCTTGTATATCCGGCTGAACTCTGCCTTGTCGAGGTGGCCGGAGGGGCAGTCCTTCTTGAAGCCCTTGTACCTGCAGCGGCGGGGGGACGCGAAGGAAATTCAGCAGCGATGGGAGATCAGAGGGGGAAGCGGTAGATTACCACTGCTGGAGCTCCTTCTTGTCGACTGTGGGGAGGAGTGGGGGGGATCAGGGGGGGGTGAATGCGAGATTGAGAGAGGGACGACTTGCAATAGGTGTTCTTCTGGAGATCAGCGAGCTGGTCCTGGGAGAGCTTGCTCTGGGATTTGCCCATGGTGGTGGAGAGGATTAGAGGAGGGGAATACTGTACTTGGCAAGCAGGAGCCGAACGTGTGTGTGCTGATGGTGGAGGCTGTGTTGGCGGCAATCTTATCAGAGTTGGGCAATCGCAGTGCAGGAGTCCGCATGTTGGTGGCCTACATATAACAGAAAGAAGAGACTGCCGCCTGAGCGACCACGATGTGCTACTCTGCTGGCTCCATTACCCAGTCCGTCAATCCCTGCCCCATGTGCAAGGTCTATCCCCACCCAAAGTAAGTCTGTCCGTCCCCACCCGAGCACGCCACTCACGTCCCACACAGGTGTCCCCACATCCGCGAAACATGTCGTAATCGCGCCGCCCACCCCCGCATGGACGTCCTCTACCTCACCAATGCAGAAGGTCCGTCTCTCTCTCTCCCCCTCCCTCATCCCCAGTAACCCGTCCCCCAGTCGACCGCTTCAACGGATGCGGCTTCTGCAAGGTGCGCATCCCCCTGCCAGCCAGTCCACTCGTCGCTGACAGCACTCCCAGTGGGCCAGCATCGATCCCCCCGCCCAGGCAAAGGGCTACGCCAATCCCGGCTGGCCAGGCTGCTGCCGTCCTCCAAAGCCCGCAGAGTACCCCACCATCCAGATCGCAGAGTGGAAGGCCGTCGGCATCGTCCACAACATCCCCATCCCACCCGAAGTCGAGCGCGTCCTCGCCGCCATCCATCTCCCCCCGTCCCGCCCGCCGAGCACCCAGCCCACGTCGCCCACAGCCCGCAGCCCAACCTCCAAGACCGCATCATCCAACACGAGTCGCAGGTCCAGCAACGCGTCAACTCCCGTCAAGGCGACTGCCTCCAAGCCTATCAATACGCCCTCGCCCCAACATAGGGGCCGCAATCTCCACGCCTCGGGCTCGCCCAATGCCAACTTCCCGCGCACCCCGAGCTCAGCCGCGATCTCCTCATCCGTTCCCAATAGCTCGTCCATGGACTCCGTTTCTGCGCGCCGCAAAGCTTCTGCTACCCCCGATCGCCGCATCGAGGGCACCCAGTCCTCCCATTCTTCGCCCAGCCGCAAATCCGTAGATCTCGACAGCCCCAATTCCACATCCGCGTCCCCTCGCACCCCGAGCGGTCGAAGGCCCGCGCTCACACCCGCAACCACCTCCGTGTCCGTCTCCAAGATCGTCGCCGCGGACACTCGCGCTCCGCGGGATGTCTCTCTCAAGCGTCGGTCGTTGATCTCTGACGCGCCGGTCGTAACATCATCGCCGCCATCTACTCCGTCCGAGACGACGCGCAAAGAGTCCTTCCTCCTCCCGCGCTCCCCACGCGATGAGCTGAGCAGCAGCGCGTCGAGCAGCAGCGGAAGCAGCGATGGCCGAGGTTCGATTACGGATAGCACCGTCACCTCGGACGGTGGGTTCACCGACTACCTTTCGGACGAGTCCGAGGCGGAGCTGCAGCGCCAGGCCGAGGCGCGCGCTGTCGTGCTCGCGCAGAATCAGGCCGAGGAGCTCGAGTTCAAGCTCGCGCGACAGCAGTTGGCGAGTGTGGGCTTGAAGCCGCCCAAGTCGTGGAATCCGACCAACTCGACACCGCCAAGAGCGCCAGCGAGCGCGGGTGTACCTCGAAACGGGGGTATTGGCTCGCCTGCGACGTCGTCCTTCGCAGGTGCGGCTACTGCAATGCTGCATAGCGGGCAGGCGGCGCGCGGCTGAGCACTTTGGAGGCACGCGAGGCCCTCTAAGGCGCTCATGGTGGTGAAAGGTAAGAGGAATGGAGCGGGCGCCTTGGTCTCTGTCTCTTTTGTTTCAAATATAAGGAATATATACTCCAAGAGTGCGTGCCACCCGCCGGGACTTTCCTCTTAACTTTTTGCCTTTACGATTTAGGGTTTCTCTCACTATCTATGTGGTGCTGTGCTGTAGGATATACATGCTGTATGGAGTAGATGCCCCCTTTTGAAGGGGTGTACTTGTACCCTATGCTCGTTTCGCAATTCATTTGTACTTTTATTGGCCGGCGTATATATTATCTAAGTATACGAGGCCTGGAGATGCCTCCGTTCCGTCGGATGTATGGCAGATGCGCGTCGTCGTCCTCGAACTGGCGAGCGCATCGATCACGTCAGATCACGTGTGAAGGCGGCCCGAAAAGGCGATGTCATTAAGCAGTTCGACTCGGGTTGTGAGGCTGTCACTCTGTTCCCCTTCCCCCATGAACTTGGGACGACACTCCATCTCCGCCACCACCCCCGTCCAGATCTTCGATGCACGCTTCGACCCAGAGTGCAATATATTCACCACCTCCACCCCCGCAGGCTTCGCCGTCTACCGCACACATCCGCTGCAGCTAATCCGCAAACGAGGTGCGTACTTGTCTCCTAGCGCCACTGTGCTTTGCTATGCGATGGCGCCGCTGACGCATCTCAACGATCATATAGAGCTAACGGGAGGCACGCTCGCGGCTGTAGTCCCGCTGCATGCGACAAACATCCTCTTTCTGTTGGGTGGTGGCAGGAGCCCTCTCTACCCGCCGAACAAAGTCGTACTATGGAACGACGCCCTGGGCAAGGAGGTCGCGGAGCTCGAGTTCCGAGAGCGAGTGCGCGGGATCGCGTGTCGCCGCGGCTGGCTCGCCGTCTCACTCAGGCGCCGCGTCGTAGTGTTCCAGATCGGCACCTCCGTCACCCGCTATGGCGAGTGGGACACGGGCGACAACCCACGAGGTGAGCATCGTGTCGCCGTCTCCTCTTTCCGTGGTGGTGCGTGAGCTCTGAAAGATGCGGTACTTTTTTGTCTTTGTGCTATGCTGTAGGTCTGCTGGCAATGGCGACGGCGCCGTATTCGACGCTACTCGCGATCGCGGGACGTCAGGTGGGACATGTCCAGCTCGTCCGTCTGCCTCCGTGCCCTGTGCCTGTCTCGCGAAATCCACCTCCGTCCTCGCCCCCCCGGAAACCTCCTCCCCCTCCATCGAAACATCCAGTATCGATTATCGCTGCGCATACGACAGCGCTTACGACAATATCAATACCAATGTCGGGTCGCCTTGTTGCGACGACATCGATCCAGGGCACGCTCGTGCGTGTGTGGGATACGATCACGGGGAAGCTGGTGAGGGAGTTTAGAAGGGGGACGGACAAGGCGGATATCTATGGTGTTGCTTTTCGTCCAGATGAGCAAGAGGTATGCGTTTGGAGCGATAAGGGAACCGTGCATGTATTCAATCTCGTGGTATCTGGAGCCACGTAAGTTGCCTTGCGTGTCGCACTTTATCTCCTGATGTTGATGCTCATTCACGTCTTATACTGCTTTTAGAAATCGACATTCGACATTTTCGCCTTTGGCGCCTTTCCTGCCACTGCCGAAGTACTTTGAGTCAGAGTGGTCGTATGCGCAGTACCGGATACCAGTGCAATCATCGCATATATCACTTTCTTCTACATCGCGATCCGCGAAGGAGAAGGCCGCGGTTGACATGCCTGAGGAGGAGCGCTGTGTTGTGGGTTGGATAGAAGGCACATCAGATGATCCCGCGGCACCGCCGAATACGAAGGAGTTCCAGCTTATTGCGTTGACGTTCACCGGGGGTTGGTATCGGCTGGGGCTACCTAAGCTCGCGGGACGCGCGCCGAAACGGTCGTCTGGGTCGTTCAAGACGTCGCCGCTGTCGCCTTCTGGGTCGCCCCCTCCAGCCTCGCATCTGTCGCGTGCAGCGTCAGTGGCTGGATCAAGTGCGTCACGGCTGGACAAGGGCAAGGAGAAGGAGCGCAACAAGGACCCTAAGAAGGAGAGTCGGAATTGTGCGCTGTTAGAGTATCGACGATTTGGGAGGTGGGATGGTTGGGGTTGAGTATGTGCGCTGCGACACCTCTTCGTGATACGCTATTCGCTGTCTTTCTCTTTGGTCTTTTCGTCTTATGGTTGTGATATTATTGTACTATGATCCCGCATGATTATTGCTCTTCAACTACATACCGCTTATACAACATATATATACCCGCACACAATCTACATGCATTGTTATAATATGGAGTTTCCTTTACGTTTGAGCATGCATTATGCTCTCCTAACCTCTTGACGAGCAACGCGGCATAAATCGCGTGACAGGACGCGACTGTGACTTTCTCAACATTTGTATCCCTACTACCATGGAGAATCCACACGCAGAGAGGCAAGCTGTTCTCCTGGAACGCATTCTCAAGAACACAGTGAGTGTTCTTTTTAATTGATAAAGACACGGAACTGAAGAACGACGCGGTCCAGTCGAAATGCACGGAGATGATCTTGGAATTGAACCACTCACTCGAGGTCTGTTGTCCCCCGCTCGACCTCTCTTCTTCCTTGCATTTTCTGACCTTATTTTCCTCCTATTTTGTTACTGCTCTATGGTATTTTTTATCACGTTAATTTGATTGGTGATTGCGAATGAGTAGGAGATTTTGCGGGCGAATGCATCAGTGAAAACGGCAGCGGATTTGACCACTAAATATCGCAAGAATGTACAGTACAACATGGAGGCGACCAAGGGGAATTGATATGGCATTTTTTGCCTCTTTTTTTTCTATGCTTTGGATGACGAGGTGAATTGACGGCGACGAGCAAATAAGAGAGGTGCGGTGCAGTACTATTGCTATTGGCTAACATGCAGATCCTGTGCTGTGTTCGAGTTGGGATTATGATTCATTGATTTGAATCGGTAGCTTCCTCTCACCATCATCTCGATTCTCCGTCAATCGTCATCGGCCACGAAGGCGCTCGTTGCGATATAAGCACTAACATCTGCCCTCTTTTATGAATCATTGGCCCTGTCCTCTCTCGCTCTCAGATTAATCGACACCTATGGCTCTCGCGCCCGGCATTGAAAGCGTCGTCTCGCCCTCGCCCGCGGGCGCTACGACCTGCGGCTACTGCTCGCCCCCTGGCCAGCGCAGCGAAGCGGCGACCAACTGCCACGCGGCGGCGCTCCATGCGTATCTACTATCATGCTCGGTTGGTGTCTTAGAGCCTTGTAATGCATCGCTGCGGTGTTCTTATATCGCGTTGCTTGATTCGGGCGTTGTAGGTTTACCAAGGCATGATCGACCGTGGTTGGCGCCGGTCTGGTGCGTCGAGCGTCCGATCTGGCTGCTGTTCAGGCTGATCCTGATGACTGGCGGCAGGTACTTACTGCTACAAGCCAAATCTGAGGCTTGGTTGTTGTCCGCAATATACCATCAGGTAATTGGCCGTGCTGGTCTTATTAGATTACGCGCCTCCCCGCGATTAATCAGCAATTGCTATACAGATTGGATACGCTTAAATTCCAGCCTACTAGGGGTCAGCGAAAGCTTCTCAATCGGTGCGCATTCGCCTCTTTTGGACGATTTCCTAGCTGATAGAATTACCGAATAGCTGGAACCGATATGTTTTGTATGGAGAATCCGACTCGAGCGTGATGGACGTAGACGAATCAAGGTTTGTTGCACTTATAGTATCATGTCCTCAAGTTCACATGCACTACTGTGATGTTTAGCAAATCCAAATCTTGCAGAAAGGGAAAGGCATTACCACCTTTCACTACCTTGCCAGCAGCGATACATGAAGCGGAAGAAGGCTTCCACAACGAATCCGAAACCGCACATACATTTGAGGTCAAATTATATCTTCGTTCTCCACGATAAGTTGTCTCTAATTATGTTTATTACAGGTCACTCTCGAACCCTCTTCATATACCGACGAGAAATTTCAATTATACAAGAAATATCAAGCCGAGATTCACAAAGATGTCGAGAATTCACCCTCCGGCTTCAAACGGTTCCTCGTCGACTCTCCATTAAACGTGCGTTTTCCTCTGAAAAAATACATCTTCATTTTGTTCATATGCTGCATTCTCCTATCTAGACCGAACCCATTCCCTATCCATCCGAACCTCCCGATCACCTTCCTCGCGAATATGGATCTTATCACCAGATGTATAGACTAGACGGCAAACTGATAGCCCTGGGTGTCATAGATATCTTACCGAAATGTGTTTCAAGCGTGTATTTCATGTACGACAGCACTTGGGAACG
Organism: Pholiota conissans; assembly: GCA_015484465.1. Classification (NCBI taxonomy): domain Eukaryota; kingdom Fungi; phylum Basidiomycota; class Agaricomycetes; order Agaricales; family Strophariaceae; genus Pholiota; species Pholiota conissans. Next base: position 195,785 of record MU155165.1, read on the forward strand.
TTATTCTATGGGGAAAGTAAGTTATCGTTTCCCTCTGACTCGCGTTTCTGAATCTTTGCTTACTGTCGCATTACAAAGATCAGCGCTTTACGAGAGACGTCTCTGGCTAGAGAGATACAAGAGGCTGGCGCCTCAGAAATGGGTTACCTCTACATGGGTTCGATTTTTTTCTTTCTTGACATGTCTGCCTCCCTCAACACCGTTGCTCAGGCTTTTACATATATTCGTGCCAAAAGATGAGATACAAAGGCGACTATGCACCATCTTACCTGGCAGACCCAGTGAGGATTTCCAGTCTTGTAGTATATTGGTTAACCTGATGCTGTCTTCTGCAGGAAACGCATGAGTGGTATCCCCTTGCAACTTGCACGCCCTTGCTAGCCAAACATAGATATGCCTGCTTTTCTGACCCATCGCATTCGAGTGAAGAGGGCGAGAATTTAGAGGCTGCCATCGCCAACGATTCGCAATCTCAGCCCATGCCGTCAAGTTCTTCGGAATTCGACTTTGTTAACATCCTTGCCAAGTCTGATACTGGGCAACTGATCAGTAAACCTATCAGGGTCTGTTTTTTCTGTTGGTTGTATGGTGTTATTCATATTTTTCTGCATTACAGGACACTGGTTATTTATCATTCCGGGAAGTTCGACAAGAACTCGGTCATTGCATACGCGGACTAGGGCAAGATCTTACGAAGGACATCGTTTTTACTGTATGAACATTATTATCCTTGGCTAATCCGTCAGGTCTAAGGTGACCGAGATGTCGAAAATTGATACCATTTTATCAGTTCTCTAGAAGTACAATTTATTCTACAAGTAGTAGCTACATCAGGAATAGATAAAACAATAAAACCCCGAAAAATTCAAATTCATTGGATTTATGCATAGAGTCGAAAGTGAACAGCTGCAAGTCAAATGACAGTCAACATGACGCGGATCCCAAAGAAAGAGACACAAGGCAAAACTCATGAATACTTAGCCCCATTCATCCGGAACAAATGGCGTCACAAGCTGGTACGTTTCTTCGTTATTGGAGGTCTTGCCTTTCTTCTTATCCTTGTTGCTCCGCCCTATGACACGTTTGAACAAGTGGCTCACACTCGTCCGTTCAGGAATGTCGAATTCGCTCAGACCAGTCTGCCCGACATTAGGATAGCACATTTGCACCGTCTTGCCCAGCTTTCCCAGCCCGCTTGAGCTGTCGCCGGAATGCTGCCGCGATGCATCGAGGGCAGCCTGTAGGTACAAAGCTAGATTTGGGAACGTGATGGGCAAAGTAGGTAAGGGAACGGAGTCCGAGGCGGGTATCGTATAGGTCTTGGATATATGTGTGTCTGTCGCATCGCGCAGGAGCAGTGGGACAGGAGACAGGGTATATGACCATGGGAGTAAGTTAGGGTTGCCAGACGTGTATCGAGATGCGCCTGGGACTGAGGGAGGGACTAGGTGGTCGATTGTAAACCATAAAATTGTGCGCCAGTCATTAACCTGAGGAGTAGGCTGCGTATAACGAAGGATCTTTAGTACTGGGTTTTTAACAATGAATCAACACAAGTTTTGACCATACCTTTATGAATTGAATGACGGTACGCAATTTTAGTTCGCCTTTATTAACTGCCATAGCTTCCACAGTAGGTTCGATGCGGGTACCACTCAATCGAGCCATCAGCCGAAGGAGATGGCTCCAGTTGGGCGCCTGAAGGTGCAGAGGTGGACAGCGAGCGTAGGGAAGAGAAATGATATTCGGCATCGGATCTTCCATTGTCCTAAGTGTCAGTGAAATTGGTGGAGGTTTGAATCCAATCGCTAAAACAATAAATTTCGTGAATTTTGGAAAGAAATAGCATAAAGACCCAATACGCACAAACACCAAGTAACAATTCTCGGTCGAGGAAATGATTCGCATTGAGGACACCAGCAGGTGCCATGGATATAGCGCTTGCAGGTGTTCGAGGTTCACTGAATGCCGGTGGTGGAGGCGACGAACTCTGATTGCTAGATGGAAGCGCCGCAGGTGCTGTGGCAGCAGAGTTATTCGAGGATTGGTGACTCGCTTCAGAAAACGTATCAGCTTCCGTATCACGCCGGTTACGCAGTGACGGATATACTACAGGTGAATGAGGCACAGCAGACATGCTAGCAGAGGATGATGATGATGGGAAAGGTGGCCTGAAGTTGTTCGGGTCAGAAACTCTGCGTCCATAGAGAGGGAAAGTCTGATCGAGATGATGTGAAGCATACTTTGGAGTCGTGTAGGAGGTTGATGGAGGTGTCGATGATGTTCCGTTATAGCCGCCCACGCTTGAAGGGTACATGGGCTGACGCTCGGGGTACGGGTAATTGCTGGGCGACGTACCCTCACTCACGTTACGCTGTCGGTCATCGGGGGTATATAGCGGTAAATCTTGACTCGGGTCAGTGTCATATGTGGGCATTGGACGTGCTTTTTCATTCTGATATTCCTGGGCGGCTAACGCCTCTTCTTCAGCGGCTAGTTGGCGCGCATATGCCTCATCGTCAAACACGAGTACATGGGGTTCAACCAACTCCTCGGGAATAATCAAGCATAGGTCCTCTGTCTTCGCAGATATTTCGGGTGGAGTGGTATCCCGGTAAATAGATTCGATTTTCGCCACGTTCGGAGACTCGGGAACATCTTTGCCGTCTTGCACCTCGTTATCCTGGTCTTGGGGCGATTCTGCATCCTTTCCATCCTGTGATTCCGGCTCCTCGGGTAGCATGTATGCCAGCGAAGACAGACTTGCAACGCTGAGCCGCCTTGAAGCAGAGGTATCCTCTCGGGCAGAAACGGTGAGGAAATCAGTAGACAAATCAATGCTTGAAATTTCCGTTTCGTTATTAGCTGACGAGGCTTCATTTAACGTATTACCGGACACGCCCGGCAGGCGCCATTTCTCGTATCGTCCGAATTCGGGGAAAGGTTTATCAGAGGGAAGAATGTTCGGAGAGTGAGAGGTACTGGATGTATTCTGTGAAGGTAGGTCAACCGGCGCTGGCGCAGGAGGAGTTGGGGTTTGGTGAAGGGGTTCTGGGTTATTGTTGGGCAGGTTTCTGCTTTCTTCCGGCTGTGGAACAAAGAAGGGATCGAAAGGGGGATCCGCCGTCAATTTCATTGATTCAGCGAGCGCTCTGGCCAGATCCTCTTCTTCCTGATCCCTCAGCTGCTCCTGCAATTTCTGATGTTCAATTGATTCGGACTGAGAAAGCGCCAGCGCCATTGCAAGTTCATTGGAGTCATCTTCTGTCGGAGAAACGACACCCTCTTCTTCCAGAGGCAGTGGAGGGGGTAATGATGGTGATAAAGGTGGTTGTGCATAGGATACTGGCGGTGGCGGATATGATGCAGGCGGTGGAAGAGACGCAGGCGGCCTGGCAGCATACTGATCGTAATTTGTGGTATTTTTTATGGATGGATATATGATAGGCTTGGGCGGTAGCGGTGGAACTAGCGCTTGATTAGCCACTAGGTTCTGGGGGTAGCTCGGCGGAGGTGGTTGGTATTGGGGATAGAAATCGCGCGGCGGAGAGGGGGCCGGCGGCGAGTAGTGGTGAAACGCCTGCTGGTGGTATGGATATAGTTGATTAGGGACTGGAGGGCCAGGCGCAGTGTAAGATCGCTGGGAGAAGTCGGGGTTCTGCCTTGGATTCATGTGAGGGTTGTCAACAAAGAAGACGTCGGATCTGTGGACTGTCTGTGGGCCATGTTCTGGGTCAAGTACTTGTGGGTAACCATTTGGGTCGTTGCCGATGGGCGACTGCACTATCCCCTCCGGGGTCGAGTTGAAGGACCCATACGAGGCGGTGCTTGGATAATTTGGTCTGCGGGACATAGTTTCGGGATTTTCAGTTGTCCAAGGCACGCATCTGCGGTATCGGTGTCAATCGCTACCTGGTCTGCTGCGGCAAGATATCCTGCTGCAGTCTGCAGACCCTTGAACCAGTGGATCTTGGCTGACTGTAGGGGGCCAACGTACCAGAAAGCAGAGCAACTGAGTCCGCAAAGGAGGATGTGGGGGGGTCAACGGTAGATAGAACACAGCCCTGCACTACGTAGCGCTCAGCGACAATCTGAGCCATCCAAGTATCACACGTTCAGAATTAGATTGTTTGTATAAGAGATGGCAGTGTTTATTAAATCCAACTGCAACCAGTGTCTAGGTCGTAAATTACAGGACATGGGGGATGGCTATGCGTAGGAAATGATGTATGGTCATGAATGGGATATGAATGCGTGTGGAAATGTGTATCAAAGCAACAAAAATGGCAGTTGAAGACCTCGAAAATGAGGAAGGTAGAAAAAAAAAGCAACAATAAAATGCCTAACGAAAATGAGATACAGGCGGAAAAAAGGTAGCATAGAAAGGCATGTATCATGAAGAAATAGGAGGAGCTACTGGAGCAATGTGGGACGCTGTAACCTTGGGATGCATGGCCCCACCTTGGTGCATGGGTGAGGTTTTGAACCCGAGTTGTCGCATAACAGCTAAAGACCATGAACATGAGAAAAGGAAGTCGCAAATATTTACCATATCACACGCACCAATGAGATCGGCTTTTTGCAAAGGTTTTGCAAGGGAAGCCGTGAAGACATTGCTCGTTTCATTGGGATCCGTGCCACTGTAGGCGCTGACAGCGATAATGGGGGTATTCGTATTCTTGCCATTGGTGCTCTTGATGTATCGAGCTGCACCTTCTCCGTCGACTAAGAACATACAAGATGAGAACACGGAAATTGATGAGAAGACTAGGTAGAATACTGACGAACTGGCATCTGAAGGTCCATAAGGATGCAATCAAATTCTGTGGTGCGTTCATGAGTCTTTATCTTTGGCATAGAAATAAAATAACACACTGATGTCTCCCATCGCCACACTAATGGCCTCGGAGCCATCTGCAACGACAACACAGCGGCAGCCTAACCGTATCAGTAAAGTTTCAATAATCTTCGCGGTGATGGGGTTATCTTCCGCAAGCAAGACAGTTACCGCACGATCTGTCGGATCTGGCCCTTTGCGCAAATCTATTGAGTGCACAGACGACGGAGGCGTATTAGATTCATGCTGACTTCCATAGCCCGTAGACTGCCATGTCTCCGAGCCAGAACCATCTCCAGCGCTCGAAACCGAGGCTGTGCGTAGCCGACTAGGCATGGAATTTCGACGGTCGACACCCTCCATGTGGCTTAGCTTGAATCGTTCAACAGCACCATATTCAGAGGGTTTTCGAATATGGCCAGCGCTGCTGCTTGGAGTTGGAGGAGGGAGACTAGATCTTGAAGGTGAAGACGCTATTGAAGACGTCGAAGTGGCAGGAGAAGGAGGACCGGCAGGTAGCTTACCACCCATATCAGTAACGACAGTAGGGGGCTTCTTAATACGTTGCGACACACTGCGTTTTCGCTGATGGAAGTTCGCAGGCTCCGTCAATGCGTGTGTGATAGGAGCCATTTGGTCTGTCTTGATTTTACGGATCATATCGTCGTTGGCTTGCTTCAAGACCGGCAAGTTTTTGAAGCTGAATGAGCCAAAGTCGTCGCTTCCACCTGACAAAGGCGGTTCACGACCCGCAATTGGCACGGGCGCTGACGGAGGAGGCATGCTAGAGCTACCAGTGGGGCTATCCAGGCTCGTCTGATTCTGTAGAGCCACTGGGTCATCGTCGTGGAAGAGTTGAGGAATTGCACCTCGAGGATCAAAATAATCCGTCGACTCGGGATCGGATACTTGAGGGATGAATGCGGCTTCGGTGGTCGTGACCTTGTCCCAGTCGATTCCGGCAAAGAATGGGTGTGCCTTTACTTCATCTGCACCGCCAGCACCGAGTCGCTCATTGGGATCGATAGTCATTAATGCCTGCATGAAATCGCGCGCTTCCGGTGAATATTCGATCCACTCTTCGTGCCATTCGATATGTCCAGAAAGGATATTTTCGAAAACCTTTTCTGGAGTCTCGGCGTGGAACGGTGGAATTCCATACAGGAATTCGTAAGTGATAACGCCCAAAGCCCACTAATATAAATGAAAACAGTCAATGCCGAAATTCAAAAGAAATAAATGATAAAGGGAAAGGGCACAAGTAGACATACCCAATCGACAGCCGCATCATCACCTCTGAGACCAAGAATAGTTTCTGGGGCCAAATAATCAGGAGTACCAACGAATTTCTGTTCACCAGGCGGTGTACCAGCGCTCGAATTTGAATGAGAACGTAGATCAGTAGTCAATTCAGTCGCAAAAGACTGCAACGGGCTTTCAGCAAGTTTGATACTACGTCGAGCGTGCAGACCAGAGACGGACTCTGAACCGCTCGACTCGCTGTAATCATCTGTAGGAGGTAGATAAGGACTGTTCCCAATGCGGGGAACAATATTTGTCCGCTGCGTAAAGTACGACGAACCTCCACTGGCCGGATCGGGATGAAGAAGAGGTGATGCAAGATAGCCCGAGTCCATCGAGGGTGGCCGAGACCGCGAGCTATATCTTGTCATATGCCGACCAAGCTGGCTATCGCGGGTTTGACGTCCGAGCAAACCGATCCTACTCAATCCGAAATCCGTGAGTTTGAGATGACCATGAGCATCTATGAGCAGATTATCCGGCTTCAAGTCACTAATCGATATGCGTCAGTAAATTTAAGACTTGAAATAAAGATCAAATTGCATACCGATGCACGACCCCTCGTTGATGCAGGTATTCGAGGCCGAGGACCACTTCAGCGATGTAATTTTTGGTCCACTCCTCGGGTAGGGAACCGAGACTCTTAATGAGCGCTGCGCAATCGCCCCCGTTGAGGTATTCCATGACGAGATATAGATTATCTTTGCTCTGAAACGTGAAGTAAAGCTTTGCGACGAAAGGTGACTCAGCCTGTTTCATCAAAATCATACGTTCGGCCTTTACGTTCGTGATCTGATTCTTTGCAATCATGTCGGCTTTCTTCAGAACCTTGATCGCATAGTAATCGCCTGTCACTTTCTTCTTTGCAAGAAAGACAGACCCGAAAGCACCTTTGCTGATAGGTTTGATGATATCGAAATCCTTGATGGAGGTGGGTGTCGTCCGTGACAGAGGCTGGTTAGAACCCAGACGCGGTGATAGAGGACCAGCCGCTGGAGGACTAGTCAGAAGATTCGCAGTTGAGTGCCGCCGGTGCGAGCGCTTGGTAGACGACTCCCGCGTCAACGATCCAGAGCTGGCGTCGCGCGCTGAAACGAGCGGAGATGTCGGCGGTGTGACAATAAAGAGCGGTTCCAATAAGTTCTGAACAGACTTACGGTTCTTGAGACCACCACCGTTATTATGACCGGGGCTTTCATCGAGAAACATGGGTGGCATGGGCTCTTCAGGCGATGATGAGGCTACGATAGGCGCTGCAAGTGCTAGAGGCGAAGAAACGGAGGATGGAGTTGACGATCTTGTAGCTTGTAATTGCTGTCGAGGACCAAGAGAGGGAGCGCCGGCAGATATCATTGAAACCGATGCAGGGCGGATAGCCGCCGCCATAAAATTAGAGGGAGTATAAGATGTCACAGGCAGAGGTTCTGCTGGTCGTTGACTGGGTAGTACGCCGCCGCTTCCCCCGTATTCTGAGGCCGTACTTGACTGGTCATTGACCTCTGGTTCGGCTTCCCCTCTTCCGTCATCGGATTCGTTGCCATCATCGCTACCAGACCCCTCCTCCTCCGCCAGCGCATTCTCGATGCGGTCTTGCCACTCGTGCCAAATCTTCTCCGAATAACGGATAGTATTCTGCATGCGCACCACATTGTCAATTTTCTGCCTCATGACACGCTCGGCGTCCTGCAGTAGCTGTCCAAGAGCGGCATCCTCTGTAGTAGGTTTTGACCATTGACGAATCTGCGATATCTTGCTCTCAGAGCCGGGCGAAAGAAGTCGTTGACGTTCTATAGGTTCCTTCGCCTCTTCTTCTTTAAGAGAGGGCATCTGGATTTCTGACGCCACTTGAAGAATATCTTCGATTTGGTCCAAGAGGCGCCTTTGCATCTTTTTGACACCAAGCCTCTGCATCTTGTTGGCGCGAAAGAGTTGAAGAGGTGACGAGACAATGGGTGACGACGAGGGAGTGAAGATCTGCATACCACGATACTCGGGTACAGCGGCAGGCGAAGGGCGGTCTACAGCAACACACAGTTCGCGAATAGTATTCCGAAGTTCAGCAATTGATTCGTTGCATTCGACGATCTCGGCCTCCAAACGATGTGTTTCAACGCATGTTTCGCTGTGCTTCTCGAAGTACCACTGCGGTATTTGACATTCGCAGATGCGGCAAAGGATGGGTTCTGTGCTGATGGGTTGGCTGAAGGGAAAAGGAGTCACAGGTTCGGTAGCCGGTCGCTCTTGAAAGGTTGATCGTATAGTAGAAGCAGGTTCCGGCGCGAGGTCATTCTCATCGAGTGGAATTGGGGAAATATCGTGCTCGAATCGAGCAGGTGCAATTGGCTTGATGACCCACATAGTGTGCGAAGGCTGACCATCTTCACGATCAATCATAAGCATTCCTTTACCCTCCATTTGCTGGTATAGTGTGCCAGCGGCAGGGTCATAATCGACTGTAGGTTCAACCTGTAGTTTGAACCAGACTTCGACTGTATGCGAGTCATCCTCTTGTAATCGTTGCGTAGCTTCCTTGAACACATTCCAATCGTCACGAGAGAGCAAGCTCGAGATGCGCGTGCCTGCAAGGTCATCTGGCTCAGTTCTAAAAGAAGGAAATAATATCAACAATAGCTTTTTGTTTTCAAAAAAAAAAAAAAACATGGCACTTGCCCTACAACACTTCTCCATGCATGGTTCACCCAAATGAAATGGTCGCCATCCAGACTGAGTTCCATAACGATATTTTGGTTCTGGGCGGTCTCGGCCTGGAGCCTCAGACGTTCAGTGGCCAGCACGCGAGCAGATTCTGCCGCTTCCATCATCTTCGATGGCGAAGGAGTCGGAGTGGCTTTCGCAGGTGTCGGTGGCGCTAGCCGAGCGTGCGTCGCGACATCCTTAGTATGTTCGTCGCGCGACTTTCGGGTGATAGTCGGTGGTGTCTTCGCGCGGACTTTGTGATCGTCGTCGTCGTTGAGCCTGAAGTTGTCAAGTTCCGGTTCGACAGGCTGCAAAGATGTCGAAGGCACGGAAAGATCCCCCGCGGGTTTGGTTACGAACATGAGTGGCTCGTCTTGCTCGTCTTCGTTCTCGTCGAAGTTCCAAAATTGCTTCTCAGCCTCCCACCATTCGACCACACGACTCAGGCTCGCGATGGCAAGTAGCACTTGCACGTACCAGTTCCTTCCGTGCCAATCTGGATGATCGTCCCAGGTTTTTCCAATATTCTGCACACGCTGCACAATAGATTCCATAATTTTCGGCTGCGCCGTAAGCTGTGCAATGGTCATTTCTGTTACGTCTGTGGCCACACTGATGATTTCATAAAGCGCGGTCATTATGGGATCAACAGGGTCATCCACGAGAATGCGAGACGATCTTCGATTGAGACTAGAATTAATAGCATATTCCGAGAAGCTTGGATGAGAAGACAGAGGAGGTAAAGGGGAACGTGATCGAGAGGTAGAACGCGAGCTCTGACCAGATTGAGTAGACCTGGTTGGTATGTGGATAGTCCGAGAAAGGCGACGAGAGGCACTGCCGGCGCCCCAAGCCGTTGTGGATGAAGGTTGAGGTTGTTGCTTGCGTGTGATAGGCGCATCTGGCAGCATTATAGTAGATGAAGCAGGGCTAGAAGCAATTGCACTAGAGGACACGGAACTGCTGAGCGGTCTGTCCCACGGCGCACCGCTTTGTCGGCGCAGAGATACAGGACTCATCTGCGCAGAAGCGGTTGATACTGGGTTGACGATAGGGGGGAATGACGGGAATACAGTATTAGCGACGAATAAGGAGAGAGATAAAGAAGAACACGCGCACATTGTCGACCATGACGATAGTACTCTGGCTCAACATCGTATCCACCGTCGGAACTACATTCATCAGGTTGCTGTGTCGATCCGAACTCGTGAGGCTGGTAGACGAAGGCGTCACGGAGAGGCTCGACGTCACTCTGCTGGCTGTCATAGTCCCGCTCCCGACGATCTCGTTCAGTTTCGTGGTCGCCTTCCCGCAAGCGTTCCTCGAAAAAGATGGTGATATTGTTGGTGACTCGCTGGAGCTCCTTATCGCACTCGGCCTTTGCAGCCTTGAGACGACGGGTTACATGGCGCCTGACGAAGGGCATGGAGACGGTGCCGGAGCCTGAACCATGGTTGACGCTTGCCATACTTTGCTGGGCTTGGAGGGGCACGGGAGAGAGGATGGCATCCGGAGAGAAGACGAGGGGGCTGGGAGGTTGTCGTCGTTGATATTGGTTGGTATCTGACATTTGCACGGCGCCAGCCGTACGGAACGGCGAACGAGGCAGAGAGGGTCGTTAGGGGGAGAAGAGGGAGAGGAAGGGTCAAGACGACATTACGGTTCGGACGAAACCACTCTACTAATCTTTCTCCAATTTATAATTACTGCCGCCCCAAGGCCCCGTCCGGCGCGCGACCGTCCCCAGTCCCCCCATTTCTCGTGTCTGCACGCTGCATCCTGCACATCATCGCCACGTTACACGCCACCCGCCTCTACATCCTCGCTGTCCATCGCCGTCCGTCGTGCTCACCATTATTTTTTTTGCGCGGCACAAACGATGTGAAACCTGGGCACCGCCCGTGACGGTGACACGTCACAGGGTCCTCCGGGTCCTGTCACGGGGCCAATTTAGATCGCGTCTCGGCCATCTGCGAGCGTCGAGCCGTGCGCGTGACCGCACTCTCCGCATTTTGTTCGTCTTCCGTGACCCAAACACCCAAATGCTCGCCTCATTACGCCAGGCGACCCGTCGTCTCCCCCATCCCTCCGCCTTTTCTACCAGTGCCACCAGAGCAGCTCCCAAGTCCGACGTTAACTCAGCACTAACACACATTTTGGATACGCAAGCCGTGCAGGTCAAGCCTCCTCTAAAACTGACTCCTACATCGTATCCTGGTCAGTCGTCCTCTCGATGCTATATATTGCATCTCATTCTCTGTTTCAGTATACAGATCCTTTAATGTGGGGGACGTATGTTATATCTTCACTAACGAATGCGCAACCATGTTCCTTACTTGTTTCTGTTTTCAGGTAATCCTGCCCAATGACCTCACCTACCAGAAAGCCCTCAAGAAGCCAAGGATCTACAGGAAGCAAGGCGTTGCCCCCGGGCCTGAGATAACTCGCCACAAAGATCTGTTTCATCAGTTTGACCTTGACCCGCGGCACTTCACCAACAATGGCACCCTGCTTTCACATTTCGTCACCGAGATGGGCAAAATCAAAAGTCGCGACCAGACTTTCTTAACGCTCAAGAGCCAACGCCTCGTCGGAAGGACAATTCGGCGCGCAAAAATGATGGGCATTATCCCTGCGCTTAGCAAAGGTTTCAAACGCTATTTCTAATAATAATGCTATACCATAGATTTTTTTTTTGAGACCAACATGCATACTTTGGCACATCGACGCCACACAGTCAGGCTACACCTTCTCATGTCTTTAAGCGACGGGAATATAACGCTCAGACGTATTTCGAATTTCATTACTCGATTCTCCCGTTTGCAATGCTTTCCAACCCATGGAACCAATGCAAAACCACACACGCGGTCAACTCGCGGTGCATCCGAGTGCGGCACCGACATAGCACGGTTGATTGCGGCCCTCGTCGAAATTGCAATGCATTTATAAGGAGAAAGTGACAAGGGGTCGAGTCCAGATCCTCCGCACTATCAAGTTTTCCATTGGTACCGATGCGAGATAAGTCATTCGTACCCTGTTTGATTCTAGAGTAGTCAAAAGGAAGGTTTAGATGATTGCATCGAGCTCCCTTCTGGTAATTCTGCTCCTGCACTCCGAAGATGGATAGAAGTATCACTCTCATTTATCAAACTTTCAGTGCGAACTCAGTTACGACACCCCAACGCCCAAGAATACGGGCACGTTACGTGGCCTTGTGATCATGTATTATAAGGTACTACGTTCAATTCCTCCACAAGAGTGGGTACTATCTCCGCCTTCTCAATATTACTCCATTTACCCTAGGAGTTCTTGAATGTCGTATTTGGGGGAAAAGATACAGAATGTACAAGAAAACAAGTCAACCTAGAGCTCCGCAAGCAGCATCGTGCCAAGGTTCTGTACTACCTGATCTCCCATGGCTTTTTCCACAGCTTCCTCTAGATGTCGTTTGGGATCCTGCTTTCCCACATGTCGGGTCTTGAGCTGTTCGGCAGTAAGCGTTGACTCCTCTTGGACAGATTTGTTATAGGCTTCCGAGAGAGAAAGCATGGACTGCGGGGAACATATTTAGTCAGACCTGGGACAATTGAAAGCGAAACGCATAGCTTACCTTGATTGCTTTCTCATTCTCTTCTTTGTGTAGCGAGAAATCCCGTAGCTTCAAGCCCTCCGTCCAATTTCTCTTGTGCAAGTTCATAAGCATGGACTGCTCTAGTTCAGTCTTGCGGTAATTAACAGCGATCGAATAGTAGTGGCGGTTAAGACCATGGATGAGTGCTTGTATTGAGGGTTTGTTGATGTGACCGATGTTTGAGGTCGTCTGCCGGGGTTCTCTCCCAGAGATGACAGCGTGAGGGTTAATGAGACGGAAGGCATCAATGACAACCTTTCCTTTTACTGACTGTATGGGGTCGATTACTACTGCTACAGATCTAGGGTCCAAGGATTCGAAAGACTAAAACGAGCAGACTTAGTAATGAATGAAAGGTGGGCCAGGTTAATGGAAAACTCACTTGCTGAGTATTAATATCTACGCTCGATAACCAGCATCCAAAGCCAGGGTGAGAGTGATACCAACCTACAACCGCTTCAGGGCTAGATGCGAAACAACAATGTCAGATGCTAAATCCAAAGCGCGTTTTGGAAGTATGGCGGACATACCGCCCAGTTTGTTTCAACATATCCACCATTCTGGTTTGGAAGACGTGATCCACAGATTCAACTGTCACGGTTGTTCCGGACTGGGGCATAGCGAACACATCGATAACTTGGACTGTGTACTCGTCTACGAATTCACCAAGCATGAGTCCCATGACTTCCATAGGTACACCGGCGCGACCATGTTTCAACATCTAAATCGCAGCGTTAGCCTTATTTTATGGCATATATCGATCGGAAGGACCTTGAGGAGAGCTAATGATGATATGTGAATGACCTCGCCACTATGTAGATTACAGAATTCAGCAGGAGATCACAATTGAACAGGGAAAGTGCGCACTTGTCAGGTGTTGGTTGGTCTCCACGAGGAGGGCCGCCGCCGCGCTGCATCATCATTCTTTCCATATCTTCCATTTGCATCTTGTGGAGTGTAAGGGGATTGTGAAGGTAGAGGAACAAAGAACAAGTTAATGAGATGCGTACGCGGAGGTGACGCGTCCGCGCTTCATCTGTTTGTCAATGTTGGGCAAAGGCTTTTGATGAAGTAGTGGTCGTTCGGACACTGCAGAAAAAAGCAACATCAGCAAAATATGGAAAAAACGATAATTATATATAAAGTCTTATAAGGAATAGATAATCCATATAATGTGCCATCACAGCAATAATTCGTACATAATATTACAACAGTGGATATATGGACATTATAGCGCCATGCGTCTTCAATAATTGCAGAAATTCGGGTATAATCTCATTAGGTGATGACGCTTTCGTAGAAGCTCCGATATCTATTTGCAAGTGGTATTTACT